>UESW01004877.1:446324-614540 GCA_900491605.1 Calamus simplicifolius
TATTTTGATGGAAGTAGACGGTGAAAATGAGTTTAAAAGTTTCTTTATAAATAAAGATTCCTTTCTAAAGATTTTATATATCATACATAAAAAAAATCATACGGTAATAGCATACATCATCATTGTGCGATTGCTCATTAATTGAAAACATTCAATCAAGATTTTCAGGAGGTAGATCACAAATAGATTCAATAGTTGAAGGTAATTCATTGATCATGTTATTTCATATTTTAATCAATACAATATGTCTGTATAGATTTTAATTCTAACAGTTGGTATCATAGCCACAATACCTGCCTTAATTTGTTTAGATTTTATATAAAAGTGCTATTTTATTTCTATAAATAAGAGGGAAAGGGCATTAGATCCGTGCACTCCTAAATTTTGTTTTATTAAGAAAGCATTTTTGTTAAAGAAAGTACCAACGAGATCTGTGTCATGAAGGATGTACCCATCCCAGGGTTCTCTCTCTCCCTTATGCTTGAAGCCTTCTTCTACTATTGGGTATGATTTAAATAAAAAATAATAATAAAAAAGAAGGAGCAAAGCATCGTGGCGCGGTTGGTTAGAGCTTAGGATTTCTTCCATCTTTGTGCGATGACTAGGATAGACATGAAAAGAAAGCTTTTAAAAGAGGGGATAAGAAATTTAAATTCAAAATTAGCACATTATCTCTTTAATGATTTGATATGATTATATCATATGTTTTCTTAAGTTTAAATTTTTTTGCATTAAAATACGCCTCCTGAGCCTTTATGCCACAGAGTTTTTCATAGACCGGCCTAAAGGACTAATGAGCTACGATCGGACATGATTTAATTGATAAGAAATTTTACTTAAGATGATAATTTTGAAATTGTATTGAATATATGCTTGGTATGCTCTTGTTATGCATATTATTTTATTTGTTGTGTCTAAGATAAATTATATTTAGTGGTAGTGTTAAAAATCATAATGCAAATCCTTTTAGGGTTTGATTGATCAATTGGTGTCTAGAAAAGTAGTTCTGAAAGGTAAAGAGATCATAGTTTTTTAATTGGTTCCGTTGACTGACCTAACTAATTAAATTTGTGTCTAAGAAAAGCAATGGAAGAACCCCCACCTCTCTTCCACTGGCATGACCAATTTAATTGATTTAGACCTTGATTTGGAAATGCTATATTGATCAAGATCACTACCTAATTTTATATGCTTAATGAAAGGATGTACAATCGTAGTGTGAAAAATTATAATGCAATTTTTTTACTATTTGATTGATCAATTGGTGTCTAGAAAAGTGGTTCTAAAGAAATCATAGTTCTTTTGGTTTCATTGACTGACCTGGCCAATTAAATTGGTATCTAAGAAAAGCAACGAGGGGACCTCCACCTCTCTCTTACTAGCTTGGCCAATTTGATTGATTTATACCATAATTTAAAAATGCTATATTGATTAAGATCACTACTTAATGCTTACTTGATAAATTGGCTATATATATATATATATATATATATATATATATATATATATATATATATGAGAGCGATATAATCATCTCAGTATGATGTTCATACTAACTAAGATTTTTGCTAGTAAACATGATTCAATTCCTGAGTGCAAAAATATCAAGGAACTTCTAAAGGCTATTGATACATAGTTTGAGTCTTCAGATAAGGCACTGGCTAGCATCCTTATGGCAAAGTTGGCATCAATGAAGCTCACTATTGTTGGAGGTGTGCATGAGCATGTCATGAACATGAGGGACATTGCAGCTCAGCTAAAATCTCTAGAGATTGAGATGTCAGAATTTTCTTAGTGCACTTTATTTTGAATTCACTCCCACAACAATATAGTCCCTTCAAAATATCTTATAACGAATATAACGACATATGGTCAATTAATGAACTTATGACCATGTGTGTTCAAAAGGAAGGGAGGCTTATTCTAGAAATGAAAGAAAATGCACATTTAGTTACTTAGAGAGAGACTAAAGCTGCTAAAGTCAAATGCAAAGGAAAGAGTAAAGTACCCATCCTATGAAAGTCAGGAAGGAAAGTGCTTCTTTTACAAAAAAAAAGGGCATATAAAAAGAATTGGCTCAAATTCAGGGCTTAGCTTGACAAGAAATGTACTCTAACCTCATTCATATGTTATGAATCCAATGTGGATATTTATCATAATACATGATGGATTGATTATAGTTTTGCAATCCATATTTCAAATACCTTGTAAGGTTTTTTAAATCAAAGGAAACTAGTGGGATGTGAACAAAATATCTATTCAGAAAACAAGATGAGTTTATATGTGGAATCAATTGGGACGTGCAGACTTGTTTTAGATTTTGGTTTTGTTTTAGATTTGGAAAAGACTTTTATATTTCAAGTTTTTCTAGAAATTTTATTTCAGTGTTAAGGCTTATACTCTCAGGATATACTTTTAATTTTAATAAAAGCACTATTAATTTATTTTATAAATCTAAGCTTATTAGGAATGGTACATTATTTGACTATCTTTTTAAGTCAATTTAAAAAATAATACCTTTTATAATCTAATGCATGCCTAAACTAACATAGGTATGAAAAGATATGTTGTGAATGAGAATTTCTCTATTTTGTGGTATCGAAGATTAGGTCACATCTCTATTGAGAGAATTAAAAGATTAGTAAAAGATAGTGATGCGAGACATGCAATGGGATTTTAACTTAAGAAATTAGCAAACTAAATTGAGCAATGACTCTTTCCATATTCACACGTAAAAGGGAGTACATAATTAAATTATAGGAGACTACTAGATGAAAGTTGTATTACCCGCAATATAGTTTCCTTCAATCAAAAGTAGAAAGGATCTAATGGTTGAGAAACCATTCTAACTAGGACATATTCCTTCAAACAATCAGATCTAGAAGTTAAGGAACAGTTTTCTTACCAACAATGAGTTCTCACACTTGTGATGAAGGTCTAATTTCAGCCTTCAAAGATGGCGGTTAGACTTGAAGATTATCACTCCTTGGAAAAGAGACTTCTAATGTAGATGATTCAGAAGCAAGGAAAACCTCCTCTTCAGCTCGAAATCAAGAAGAATCTTGTGGACGCCTGGATGGATGGTTGAAGTTTGGATGGTGGTTGATGCCTGGATGATGGTTGTTTCTTAGATGGATACTTAGCGTCTAGGAATAAAAATGGTGGTGGCTTGGATGATAGTTGGTTGGGTCTCATACCCTCTCCCTCACGAAGTGACAAATGCACAAGCAATTGGAAGAAGATAAAAATTTTTCATTCATTCATCATAATCCCTTATTATAAGAGGACTTGGGTATTTATAGACTTCCCTAGCCTTTTCCAAATTAAAAGTGGGTGCCAAGAATTTTAAAATTTAAAATTTGAATGGAGGAGGAAAAACATATTTAAATTTTTATGGATCAAAAGGGGGGCATCATTAAGGAAGTTTGGCCTTTTTTTGAATGGTTCAAAAAAAAGGGGCACTCAAATGGAGGGTGAGGTAGTTTTCATCTAGGCATAGGGCGCCTAAATGGAGGGTAAGGTGATTTCCATTTAGGCATAGGGCGCCCAAATGGAGAGTGAAGTGGTTTTCATTTAGGTATAGGGCGTCCAAATGGAAGGTGAAGTAGTTTGCTTTATTCAATCTTCAAGTTTCATGATCCTAACTTGAACCTTTCTTGACCCAACTTACAAGACTCAACTAATTACCAAACCAAATTGAACTAAAATTGATCGAGTTGATCCCAACAGACTTAATTGAACATAACAAGACTAAATTAAAAATAGACTTGACTTGACTAAATTAAATACAGGACATAAAGTGACTCAAGACCAAAATACATTGTCAGAACCCAAAACTTAAGTCTCTGAAATCCATAATGAGTGTGGATTGGGTTGAATTGCATGCATTCTCTTTCTAATTCTGGTGCCTGCACCAATTCTTTCGAGATGGAAAGGACTTAACCCTGTCAAATATGGGCCATTCTGACTTTGGTAGTATTCTAATAAGTATGGGTTGAACCTTTGCAGATCCTCTTGAGTGATCCACGAGTCTTTAGATTATGATCGATCTTGCTAATGAACCAAATAGCGTTGATAGTCTTTGTTCCATGTAGTGATAGTCTTGTCATCCAGAATTCGCTCAATCCTATCTCGTCGTTCTGGTAATGTGGCTGGTGGACACTCAGAGGTAGGTTCACTCTCAAAGAAGGGATCGGGTCTAAAAGGCTCACTAGGTATCATTGTTCGTTCCTTATACTCTACCAGGTATGAGATATTAAAAGTTGAACTGATACTTAAGTCAAATGGTAACTTAAGCATTAGGTCCATTTTTTTTTATTATTTTGAAAGGACCTGCACCGCAGGCATGTAACTTTTTCATGGTTCCAAGTGTTTTCCATTCAGGTTTAAGCCTAATCATTACATAGTCTCCTTAATAAAATTCTTTGACTCTCTTACGGGAATTAGCCATATGTTTGTAAGTTGCATTGGTCAAATTAATTTTCTTAGTAATTTCTTTGTGCAATTCTCGAATATGCTTTGCATATGATTCTACAGACTCAAAAACTCATGCATGCATGGATAAAGGAATAAGGTCTATAGGCTTCCTTGGTTTGTATCCATGGGCAATCTCAAATGGGCTTTTTCAGTGGACCTATTGACTGAGCTATTGTAGGCAAATTTAGCACGTGGTAACAAAAGGTCCCGATTTTCAGTATTCTCACCAACTAGGCATCTTAATAGGTTTCCAAGACTTCAATTCACAACTTCTATTTGGCCATCAGTTTGTGGGTGGTAGGAGGTTAAAAAATTCAGCTCGGTTCCTAACATGTGCCATAGGTTTTTCTAGAAATAGCTAGTAAATCGGATATCCCTATTAGACACGATGGTTTTGGGTAACCCATGTAATCTAACCACTTCATTTAGGAATAGTTTGGCCACTTTTGAAGCATTAAAAGTTTGAGAACAAGGTAAGAAGTATGCCATCTTGAAAAAGCAATCGATCATAACATAGATGGAGTCATGTTTCCATATGGTCTTTGGTAATCCTAACACAAATCCATACTAATGTCTTGCCATGGATGATTAGGGATAGGCAAAGGGGTATATAGACTAGTATTTTATTTTTGCTGTTTGGCAATAGCACAGGTTTGACATTGGGCTACCACTTGGGCCACATTTTGCTTGAGGCTAGGCCAAAAGAATCGGTCTTCAACTACTAAAATGGTTTTGTTCCTATCAAAATGGACAACTAAACCTCTTGCATGCATGGGTTTCCCAAATCAAGAATTCTTGGATGGAAGTTCAAGGGATGCACAACTTATTTTCTTGAAAAGGAAACCATCATGGAGGGTATAGTCACTATACACACTAGTTGATCCTTGCGAATATACTAAAAAATCTTGCTAAAGTCAGGATAATTTTTATATTCTTCTTTAATTTATCAAATCCTATAACTTCATTACTTATAGAGGTTAAAAGCATGGAACGACAGCTCAATGCATTGGCAACTCGATTTTCAATGCTAGCACAATGTTTCAAAATAAAGGTATAGGCTTGAATGTATTCTACCCACTTGTTATGCCTAGGGTTCAGTTTCTTTTAAGAACTAGGGAATCATAGTGCTCATGGTTAGAATAAAGGACAAACTTCTGTGGTAAGAGATAGTGTCTCCAATACCTTAAGGATTGAACTACCGCATATAATTCCTTATCATAAGTTGAATATTTCAATCTTGTTTCATTCAACTTCTCACTAAAGAAGGCTATAAGGTGGTTCTCTTGACTTAGAACTCCTCCAATTCCAAATCCGGAGGCATTACAAGCGACCTCAAAAACTTTTGGAAAGTCAGGTAGTCTTAAAATTGGAGCTTGGGTCATTTCTCTTTGATCTCGAGGAAGGCTTTATTGGCATTCTTAGTCCATTCAAAGTTTCCTTCTTAATGCAGTTTGTGATTGGTGCAACAATTGTACTAAAACCTTGAACAAATCTTCTATAGAAGGTGGCAAGGCCGTGGAAGCTACGTACATCATGTACACTTTTGGGTACAAGCCACTCAACTATAGATTTAAATTTTTTGGATCTTCAGACACTCCTTCAGGTGTTACGACAAAACCAAAAAAAAATGACTCTAGGGGTCATGAAACTGCACTTCTTAAGGTTTGTATAGAGGTTGTTATTCCTAAGGGCTTGACATACTTATTGTAGATGGTCCAAGTGATTATCCTTAGTCTGATTGTATACAAGAATGTCATCGAAATAGACTACAATGAATTTTTCAATGAATGGTATTAATACTTAGGTCATGATCCTCATAAAGGTACTAAGGCATTTGAGAGGCCAAAGGGCATCACTAACCATTCATAAAGACCATCCTTAGTCTTAAAAGCTATCTTCCACTTGTCCCCAGGTCTTATCCTAACTTGGTGATAGCCACTCTTAAGGTCAATTTTAGAAAAAATAGTGGCTCTAGCCATCATGTCTAACATATAATCAAGGCAAGGAATGGAGAAACGATATTTGACCATTATTTTATTGATGGCACAACTATCTATGCACATTCTCCAAGTGCTATCCTTCTTAGGAGTCAAAAGGGTAGGTACTGCACAAGGGCTCAAACTTTCTTTAATGAATCCCTTTTTTAGAAGATCTTCAACTTGTCTTTGGAACTCTACAGATTCAGTGGGATTTAGTCTATAATGTGGGATGTTAGTAAAGTGGCTCCTGACCTGGTGGTCATGCAACACACAAAATCATTCTAGGGTTTTTAGACCTAGAACTCAAGTAGAATGAATCAACTCAACTTACAATCAACTCAACAATTATCCTTTCCACTGGCCAGGTAAGTGGTGGGGTTGTGTAGAACAAAATTTAAATACTTATAAAAATTTAAGCAACTATTATACTTGTCCTAGTTAACCATGCTCTGATACCAAAAAATTGAAGCGGGACATGTAATAAGATTTTATCTTAAAAAATTAGTAAACTAAATTGAGTAATAACTCCTTTCATATTCATACGTAAGGAGTAAATAATTAAAATATAGAAGAATATTTGATTTTTGACCATGACACGAGCAAGTCTTTGAAATGATGGTGTGATGGTTCTCTTTTTAAGCATGACAATGGCGCGGTCTTCAGTAATGCTGGTAGTAGAAAGGTTGCTGTAGCTTTCAAAGGTCATTTGTAACAGCTGCCCAATAGTTTGATTTCGTGTTACCTTCTTTAAGATTCGTGCCTGGAATTCCTTCTTCCTCGATCGCCTTGTTACTGTGTTACCTTCCTTGATCCTTCGCTTCTGCTTATGGAGAACCTCAAGTCTTCGTCTCCGACAGTGTCGGATGGTCCCAACTGTGGCGGCACGGCGTGGCGTCGCGGGATTTCGGGACGATTTGAGTGGGTTGCTCCTTCTCCCTCCCCGGTGGTCGTGGCTGAACTGGAGCGGCTGTATCCGGATGTAATCCAAGTTCCAGTGCAATCACTGGAAGAGGAGGAAGCTAGATGGCGAAATAACTCAATCATCGTCCGAAGCCTCACTCGCTGGATTCCTCCAGAGGCGATTTCAAGGGAATTCCAGCGTGCGGGGATAGCAGGGGACATTGAATCGATTTCACTGGCTAATCGGCATTTCCTCTTCAGATTCTCTGATCCCAGTGTTGTGGAGACTGCTCTTGGAAGACCCTGGGTGGCCAATGGTCAGCCGCTTGCTGTTGCAATGTGGCACCCAGATTTTGTGCCGGCTGAGAGCTCGATCCTCAATGCTCTGCTGTGGATTCGTCTTCCTCAACTCCCTATCGAGTATTGGACGGATGAGGTGCTTTCTTCGATCCTTTCGGTCGCTGGGCGATTCTCTTCGTTGATGCTTCCACCAGAGATCGGAGTCGAGGAGGCTTTGCGCGTGCATGCGTCCGAGTAGATTTGAGTAAGCCCCTGCGTCCTGGAGCAAGGATTAGAGGTAATAGAACTCCATTCTGGCAGCAGTTCTCTTATGAGAACTTGGAAGGCATCTGTGGCTCGTGTGGCACCCTGCATTTTGATGGAGTCTGTGGGGCAGAGCCGGTTGCTTTGTCTTCCTCCGTGCCCTCTTCTGAACCTCGATTTGGTTCATGGATGGTTGCTCTCAGACGAAGGAAAGCTCCTCCATCTCAGAAGACAGCGGCTGGACCCTCTCCTCCGGGAGGCAATGCTGGAGCTTCTTTCCTCTTCCCTGGATGGATGGCTGTCCCGAAGAAGGTGGCGCATCGACCGGGAGGTAGAGCAACTGGGAACCTGGGAAATGAGCCACAGAAGATTGCTACAGTGAAGGAGAATTCAGCGTGCCGGTCTCCTCTTATTAGCGTGCCGGTTGGTTCTGAAGGTGAGATGCAGATGATCCATACCAATCCCTTTGCAAATTTGGCTTCAGATCAAACTGCAGATGGTGAGCAAGTTAACCTGATGCATAGTGTGGAAGTTCATATGGGTCAGTCCAAGAGGGCCCGACCAATTGAGACAATCAGCATAGAGGGGTTTCTAAGACTTTAAAAGGAAAAGGAAAAGCCCTTCTACGTGGAAAGGGTAAGGCCCTGGACCTTTTCAAATTTGAAGCTTCTGCAGACTCCCTTCAGGGATCTACTGGCCTTAATGGGCCGGGAGCCAAGAAGTCCCGCCGTAAGGATGGGCCTGCTCGGGAGATCTGTTTAGGGCCCTCCTTGCCGATTCAAATCGGGGTTTGGATCATGATTCGGCAGTCTCCCTCATCAAGAAGGCCATTCAGAGGGGGGATTCACGGTGGTCATGGAAGTATCTCATCCTGATAGCCAGGTTATGGAGGGATGCCCTGTTAAGGGGCTTTCGGGTACCCTTTCTTCCAGTAATCGATAGCTCAGGAGTTGACTGGGGACATGGATGAAGTCCCCTCCTCAAAAGGTTCTGAATGAAGATTCTTATCTGAATGTGCGAGATGCTCTTAAACCCTCGTTTCGATCCTCGTTTGGGAGATTATTACAGCTTCATGCTTTTGATATATGTGTCCTTTTGGAGACCCGCCTTTCGGGGGATAGTCTGGCTCGCATTCAGAGACAGTTTTCTAGATTGTGGTCTACTTATGCGGTTGAGTCGGCTGGTCTCTCCGGGGGTATTCTGGCGCTTTGGAGACATGATAATATCAGAGTTGACGCTTTCCATGGCTGCGGTCAGCAAGTAGCTCTGGTTATATCTGAGGGGTCCTCTGCTCCATGGCTCCTATCGGGCATCTATGCTAGCACTGACTTTCGGATGCGCCGAATGCTTTGGGATGAGATCCTCTCCCTTCTTGATCAGGGTCTTCCCTCCCTTATTGCTGGTGACTTTAATTGCATTGTGGAGGCCAAGGAGAAAAGGGGGGGTAGGAAATTTGTGGATTCACCGGGTGTTGCTGAGTTTAGATCCTTCATTTCTTCGGCTGAGCTGTTAGATTTGGGGTTCTTTGGACACTAGTACACCTGTGTAACAATCGACAGGGTGCCGCTAGGGTGTCAGAAAGGCTGGACAGGGCTATGGTCTCTTCCTCTTGGCATCAGCTTTTTCCTTCTGTCACTGTTACTCATCTTCCCAGAATTGGTTCCGATCACTGCCCCATCCTCATCTCCACTGATCATTCTCAGCAGCGTAGTCGGCAGTTTAGATTTGAAAAGTTCTGGACTTTTTATTCTTCAGCGAGAACCATTATCTCTCAGGTCTGGCGATTACCTGTTAGAGGGAGTGCTACTTATCGACTTCTCGTCGATTAATCATAGCCAGGCGCCGGCTCTCAAGTTGGAACAGAAGAGAGGTTGGGGACATTGTCAGTCAAGTTGAGAAGGTTGAATCTACTATTTCTTCCTTGCAGACGAAGGAGGATCAGGTGGGCTTCCTCCTAGATTCCGATCTTTCATCTCTCAGGTCCTGCCTGGCTTTGCATCACTCTCTTATGCTGCAGCAGGAGACTTATTGGAGGCAAAGGTCCAGAATTCAGTGGATTAGGGAGGGTGATCGAAATACTAGATTTTTTCATCAGTCCACCTTGAAACGCCGTGCGATGAATCGCATCAGGCATGTTGTTGATGATGAGGGTAATCTTCAGGAAGACGTTCAGTCAATCAGGGATCAGTTTTTTCAGTTCTTTCAGTCCAGATGGTCTGAGCATTCAGGGGTTGGATCCCCTGTTTTCCCTGTTCAGCCCCTCTATAGACTCTCTACGGCGGAGAATGATTGTCTTATCAGAGCAGTCACGGAGGAGGAGATTCATCGTGCTTTATGGGATCTTGGTGCTGATAAGGCCCCTGGGCCTGACGGATTCCCTCCTTTTTTCTTCCACCACTACTGGGATATTGTGGGTCGGATTTGGTGCAGGCTATTCATCTTGTCTTTCAGTTTCACACTATTCCTCCTGATTGGAACCGGACCCTTATCACCCTGGTGCCTAAGCATCCAGATGCATCTTCCCCCAGCACTATCGGCCTATCAGTCTCTGCACCACCTCATATAAGGTTTGTGCTCGCCTTTTGGTTTCTCGAATGGAGTCGTTATTCCTCGGCTTGTCTCCCCGGAGCAGGGTGCTTTTATTAGGGGCGGAGTATTACTGATAACGCTCTTTTAGCCCAGGAGTTTATGCATGATCTGCAGTGTGCCTCTAGTCGTCAGCGTCTCATGGCTGTCAAGCTTGATATGGAGAGAGCTTATGACAGATTGAGTTGGGACTTTCTACGATGCATCCTCCAGGAGTTCGGCTTTCATGATCTCTTTATTACCTGGATTATGGCATGTGTCCACCGGCCGTCTTTCTCTCTCCTTATTAATGGAGGCCAGACTGATTACTTCCATTCTGAGGTTGGCTTGAGGCAGGGATGTCCTCTTTCCCCCTTCCTTTTTATTCTATCTGCTGATGCTTGTCCGGGCTCTCTCTCAGGCTCAGATGGACTCATCTTTGGAGCCCTATTCTGCTGGTCCTCTTGGGCCCACTCTTTCCCACTTAATGTTTGCGATGACTGCATTCTTCTCGGGAAGGCTTCTACTCGTAATGCTTCCATTTTGGCGACCATTCTGCAAGATTATTGTCGGGCATCTGGTCAGAGAATTAATCTCAACAAGTCCTTGATCTGTTTTAGCCCAAAGACGCCTCCCATGGTCAGGGGTTCTATATTGCAAACTATGGGGATTTCTACTCAGGCTGATCAGCTGTCTTACCTTGGGATTCCCATCACGGGTAGAAGGCCTCGGATTTCCGACTTCAGTATCCTGGAAAGAGGGTCCGCGATCGCCTAGAAGGGTGGCAGGTTACTGGGCTCTCTATGATGGCTCGGATTACTCTTCTTCGCTCAGTCCTGTCTTCTCTTCCTCTCTATCTGTTATCTAATGCGGCCATCCCTCTGACTTGTTTGCGAAAGATTGAGAGATACTTTCGGGACTTCCTTTGGGCCTCTATGCAGGAAGGTCATGGTGTTCATCTTCTTGCTTGGGATATTGTCTGTATGCCGACTGCTGAGGGAGGGCTCGGGATCCAGTCTCTTATGGCCAGCGGGAAGCTCTTATAGCTAGGCATGCTTCGCGGTTCTTGCTTGATCCGCATTGTTTGTGGAGCTCCTTCATGCGTTCCAAATATGGTGACTGGAATCACTCTGCTTCCCCTCAATCCTCCCACCGGCACTCCTTCTTCTGGAAAGAGGTATGTCGTCACGCTCCGGCTGTTCTTGATGGCATTTTTTGGATGATTGGCGATGGTTCCTCTGTGGATGTTCTTCAGGACGCCTGGATTACTGACCTTCCACTTTCTCGATGGCCTACTTTTGTTACCACTGATATCCCTAATGGAATGAGAGTCTCTAATCTTATTTCTCATGATCATTCTGCTTGGCTTTCCTCATCGATATCGTGCTTCTTCGGGGATGATCTCTACCATCGTGTTACTTCTCTTCCTCTCATTCCGGGCCACACTAATGATTCTAGGGTTTGGAGGAGAACTTGTTCGCCCGGGCTTCTATGAGGGACCTCGTCGATATCTATCGGCCTCTGCCCCATCAAGTGATGGATTTGGCTTGGATCTGGCATCTTCCCATTTACCCTAGAGTGCGTCTATTCGTATGGAAGCTTGCTTGGAGTATTCTTCCGACTTGTTCCCTGCTCTCGAGGAGAGGTTTGAGCATCATGCCTATATGCCCGTTGTGTGGTCTCGAGGAGGAGACAATGGATCATGCTATCTTCTTATGCAGTAGAGCAGGCAGATCTGGCATAGTTCGGGGATGTATCCTTGGGAGCATGATTCGGACTCCCAGTGTTTATCATTCCTTCGGCTGATTAGGCAGCTATGCGGAATGGTGTCTATCAGATGGTTCCGAGATGGGTTTATATTGCATACCAGATCTGGTTATCCCGGAACCATATTGTTTTCACTGAGGAGGCTCCTACCTCCATTCGGGTATTAGGTCTGCTGTCTCCTCAGCTGCTGAGTATACTTTCCATCAGAGCTCTCTGGATTCTGCTTGCCCTGGCCACTGGGACTCCCATGCTACTTCGGTAGCGCACCGGCGTACGGTCTTTGTTTCTTGGGATCCCCCACCCCTAGGGTTTATTAAAATTAACTTTGATGGGAGTGTTCGCGGTAGACATGCGGGTTCAGCTTTTGTGATCAAAGGGTCGGATGGCATGATGATTGCGGCTGGCGGATTTGGATTGCTTGACTCTACTGTCCCCTATGCTGAACTGTATGCGGCGTGGGCTGATATTTCTTATGCCTTTCGGACCCTGGGTGTCCAAAGGTTTATTATTGAAGGTGATTCTGCTACAGTTATTAGCTGGATCCTCAGGATTCACTGACTATCGGTCGTCCATCCCCATGATCAGTGATATCAGATCTCTTCTTCTAGGAGCTGCGAGTGCCCAGATTCGACATATCTACAGGGAAGCCAATGGAGCTGCGGATTGGATTGCTGCTCGAGTGGCTTATCACTCTGGCTTTTGGAGCTGACAGCGAGGTGACCCTTGCCCTACTATTCTAGGCCAAATATTATATTCCGATATTTCGGGTTTGACTCACCCTAGATTGGTGTGATCACCCGTCTGTATAAAAAAAAAAAAAAAGATCATTTTGTTTTTTTTTTACTGCTGCCTTGTATGGATATGGATTCTGATTGAGGTCGCAACCATAATTATAAGTATTTAAATTTTGTTCTACATTGCATTTTGATTCAGAAGGTTCAGAGTTAGTTGGCTAGCACTGAATTATTCTTGACATGCAATCTTTATAACTTCAATATTTCAAAGCTGTTTCAATTTGTTTAAAACACATGATAGAAAATATATCAAGCCGTACCAATTGAAATGTTAGCATGATGATGAGATAATTATGCCTTGACATTTTGGGCAGCAGTTTATATTAATGTTACATCATAAGATGTTTCTTTATAAGCTATCAATTGGCTTCAATTTTTGTTTTTGTACCTATGTGGCTAGCTTATTTTGATCGAGTTTTCATGCATGATCTAATCTTTATTTATCATGTGTTTTGCTGATTAAGACTTATTTGGTTGAGCTTTTGAAAGATTAAAAAGTGTTTTTAGAAGTCTGAAAACCTTTTTGAATGGTTTTTATACTGTTTGATAAAAATTTTTAAAATACTTTTTTACTTTATTAAGAGCTTTGCTTAGAAAATCTTTGTTTTATTTTTTCTTAAAATTTTACTAGCAAAATATTAAGAAGTAATATAATAACTATGTGCAAAGAAAATAAATGAGGTGAGTTTTGGCTCTGCTCCATTCCTATTGATGATGAAGATAAAAAAAATCTTTATCTTCATCCTTTATAATTAGGAATTAAAATTATCATCTCTTTAAATTTTATATTAACTAAGGTAGTGTTTGATAGAAAAAATATTATCCATGGATAAGGGTACGGGATAAAGTTTATTTCCTGGCTCTCTCTAGGATATCCCTTGACTATCCCATTGATCATATCAAATGCAAAAGGTAAATCCATAGGATAACTTTTTTTTACTTTTATTTGGAGGGATAACCAGCTATTCCTGCATTCTCTAGGGAATAAATTGAGGGGATATCTCATAGTTAACCATGGATTATCCCTTTGGTTAACTTTATTCCCGGCTATCCCTTATAGTTATGGCTTTTGGGAATAAGAGGGGATATCCAAATATCCCCTATTTCAAACACTACCTAAATGATAAATAATGCATTGTTTATATAATTTTATAATTTTTAATGAAAATTCAAACATATCATTTAAGATGGACAGGGTGGAGAAGAGATTTATTATTTCTCATGGAATAGAAAGATTGCTTTATTTGATGAAGACCAAGATGAAGTCTTCGCTTACCATCCCTAAAGATTTATTTATTTATTTAATAATAATATTAAATATTATTATTATCATCATCATCTTCATGAATTATTAAGAGGGTACCAATCAAATAATTTTTGGAACCCATCGAAAGGTGACATGATAGAGGAACCCAGAACGGTCATTATCAGTCGCTATTTTCTGCCTCGGTTGCGTCTATTTCTATCGCACCTTCATCAGCAATGGCAATAATCTCTGGTTGCATTCCAAAATCATCTGAACGCGTAGAAGGTTTTATGTGACTTACGTGGAGTTATGGTCCAGACTCCACCTTTTTTCACTGAAAGCATTTGACCCCACATTAATTCTTGTCTCCATCTTTCAATTGGGCCCTGCAAACTTGGCTCGCTCTGTCTGTCTTTGATCTTTCAACAAGAAAGGGTTAAAAAATAATTTTATATCTTGTCAAAATATTCTTTCCTAAAAATTACTAGAAATATGATGTGGCTGATCCAACACCGTTAGAGAGCCGTGAAGGAAGCTGACGGAGCCCCGCTTTGACCTCCAAGGCCCATCTCGACCTCCGCATCGGCAGCGGCCCATTCCCATCTCGGCGTCGGTCTCGGGGTGCGCTCACAGCATCCTACCCGAGACCTTCCGTCGGTCTCGAAGTGCGGTCACAGCATCCTACCCCGAGACCCCTCGTCGGTCTCGGGGTGCGCTCACAGCATCCTGCCCCGAGACCCCCCGCCGGTCTCAGGATGCATCAACATCATCCTACCCCGAGACCCCCCATCGGTCTCGGGGTACTTTCACAACATCCTACCCCGAGACCCTCCATCGGTCTCGGGGTGCATTCACAACATCCAACCGCCGAGACCTGAGACCCCTCTCAGGCTCGGACATTGAACAGTGCCGGTGAACAGAACCATGCAAGTATTCACCCACAGTCTTCTCTGAAGCTCATTCAAGGGCATGAACAGTGCCATGCGAGCACTCTATGATCAAATGCTATACGAGGGATAGACAACCAAAAAGGTAACGTAGGGACACGCCTAGCAAGCACCGTAACGATCGGCCATGCCCTGCAGCCACCATCTCTGACAGGACGCGGCCCACAGCGCGACACGGCACATGGAGGTAAGCTCCACCGTACTGCCATCAATTAATGCTCTGACAAGAGATCACGTCCCAAGCCCACGGATTCCAGGCATCGATAAAAAGGGTAAGAGGACCTCGACCAGGTAACACGCTCTTGACACCCTTAAACGCTCACAGAGAAGGCTCTTATCTGGGCCTTTCTCTCTCTTTTTCTCTTTCGAGCTTCCTCAAGCTCATGGCTGATGCTCAGACCACTGACTTGAGCATCGGAGGGTCCCCGCCGGAATCTCCGGCCCCCGGGACTTGCTTGCAGGCGCGAGGAGCTCGCTGGAGGAGGCGACCGCATGCTCGAGGCCGGTGATTTGGCATCATCAGATTGGCGCGCCAGGAAGGGAGAGAAGGCTGAGTTTTGTGACACTAAGCTACAAGCTCTCGCTCCCTCTACGACAACAATGGTGGATAAAAATATGGTGATGACAAAGACCCATGGAGCTTCCGCCAGTAATGCTGGGGGCACCCTCAACGGACTGACCGACAAGAGGCTGGCTCTCTGCCCCATCGTCACCACTATCTCGGGTCATTCAGGCAGAGCATCATGCCACCCTTACTCTGCAAGTCCAAACATCAATGGCAGCTGCCCAAAAGCTACGGGAGCGATATTTCGTGGCCTCACTGCAACAAACAAGAGCCCATGCTGCTTCTTTAGTTGTCGCTCAAGCCATCCACCGTCCATTCGGTGAGAGATCTTCCCAGCGAGAGAATCACCACTATCATATTTCTCTGGAGCTCATCGGTAATTTAAGGCTCAGGCTCGTTAGCCTGCGAGAGCCTGCCCTCGGATTTCAGCACTGGTGCCCCCCGCCTTCAATCAACGTAGTTTCCTGGGGGCAGGTCGTCCACTCAGCGGAAGGAGAGAGACTATGGAAGCTAGAGGGCCCCTTGCCTTGGACCAATGTGGAGGCTGCCCGAATCCTGTAACTCCCAGCAACATCCTCTCTTCTAGCCGTCCGTCTTCAGCGGACTCTCCCGGCCGTTCGTCTTCAACAGCCGCTAGCTGCCCGGGCTCCCCTTGGTGACCTCTGGCTCCCGAGTCCGACTTCGACCCTCGTCCGTGGCTCCGCTCCAGCGTCCCCGGCTCTGGATCCCATCTCTCTCTCTTCACTGCACTCCGAAGATGGGTCCCCAACTTCATTTCGGAGCGGAACTGGTCATCAACCAACTCCAGGCTTCGTCCCAACATGACTTCCTGGGGGGCAGACCACCAGCGGGCAGAAGTGCTTAAATCCCCAAAAGGAAAAACAGGGGGTGCTACAAGAGTTAAGTACGCTGCACCTAAGACAATTTCCATTCATTGATACTGAAAAATGTCATGCAGGGAAGACAACCTCGCGTTGGCGTCCCAGAAGCCCAATGTATCATTGGCACCGAAGACCGGTGTACCATCGGATCCAAAAAGCCCGACTCCGGTCGGTACTCAAAACCCGATGTACCATCGGCGCTAAAGCCCGAGGCTAGCTCGGTTAAAAAGGCTCCTGACGACTTTCAACTCTCAGGTCGCCCTTCGAGGTTAGAAAGACTCCTGATGACTTTCAACTCTCAGGTCGCCCTTCGGGGTTAAAAAGGCTCCTGATGACTTTCAACTCTCAGGTCGCCCTTCGGGGTTAAAAAGGCTCTTGATGACTTTCAACTCTCAGGTCGCCCTTCGGGGTTAAAAGGCTCCTGATGACTTTCAACTCTCAGGTCGTCCTTCGGGGTTAAAAGGCTCCTGATGACTTTCAACTCTCAGGTCGCCCTTCGGGTTAAAAAGGCTTCTGATGACTTTCAACTCTTAGGTCACCCTTCGAGGTTAAAAGGCTCCTGACGACTCTCAACTCTCAGGTCGCCTTCGGGGTTCAAAAGGCACTCAACGTCCTCAACTTTGTCTCAACAACAAAAGCCCGGGTCCAGCAGGGAAGACCTTGGTCGACCCCAAGCCCCGGCACCAAAGCCTTGGGCCAGCCAGGCATAAAGCCCGACCTCGATCGGCACAAAAGCCCTGGACCAGCCAGGTATGAAGCCCAGTGTACCACTGGCAGAGCGGTGCCCCACCGGCTCTCAACAACAAAAGCCCGGGTCCAGCAGGGAAGACCTCGGTCGACCCCAAGCGCCGACACCAAAGCCCTGCACCAGCCAGGCATGAAGCCCGACACCCGTCGGCGCATGAAGCCCTGCACCAGCTAGGCATGAAGCCCGACACCCGTCGGCACATGAAGCCTGACACCCGTCGGCACCTGAAGCCCTGCACTAGCCAGACATAAAGCCCGACACCTGTCGGCACATGAAGCCCGACACCCGTCAGCGGATGAAGCCCGACACCCATTGGCACATGAAGCCCGACACCCATCGGCACCCAAAGCCCTGCACCAGCCGGGCATGAAGCCCGACACCCATCGGCGCATGAAGCCCTGCATCAGCCAGGCATGAAGCCCGACACCCATCGGCGGATGAAGCCCGACACCGTCGGCATATGAAGCCCGACACCCGTCGGCACCTGAAGCCCTGCACCAGCCAGGCATAAAGCTCGACACCCGTCGGCACATGAAGCCCGACACCCATCGGCGGATGAAGCCCGACACCCGTCGGCACATGAAGCCCGACACCCGTCGACACCCAAAGCCCTGCACCAGCCAGGCATGAAGCCCGACACCCATCGATGGATGAAGTCCGACACCCGTTGGCACATGAAGCCCGACGTCGGCACCTGAAGCCCTGCACCAGCCAGGCATAAAGCCCGACACCCGTCGGCACATGAAGCCCGACATCCGTCGGCGGATGAAGCCCGACACCCTTCGGCACATGAAGCCCGACATCCGTCGGCACCCAAAGCCCTGCACCAGCCAGGCATGAAGCCCGACACCCGTCGGCGCATGAAGCCCTGCACCAGCCAGGCATGAAGCCCGATACCCGTCGGCACATGAAGCCCTGCACCAGCCAGGCATGAAGCCCTGCACCAGCCAGGCATGAAGCCCGACACCCGTCGGCGCATGAAGCCCTGCACCAGCCAGGCATGAAGCCCGACACCCGTCGGCGCATGAAGCCCCGCACCAGCCAGGCATGAAGCCTTGCATCAGGTGAGGATCAGCCACTTGGGAGGTAACGCCCCTTTCGCCTTGCTAGGGTAGGCCCGCTTCATCTCAGGGGCGAGGAGGCATCTGATGTGGCTGATCCAACGCCGTTAGAGAGCCGTGAAGGAAGCTGACAAAGCCCCGCTTCGACCTCCAAGGCCCATCTCGACCTCCGCATCGGCAGCGGCCCATTCCCATCTCGGTGTCGGTTTCGGGGTGCGGTCACAGCATCCTACCCCAAGACCCCCCGTCGGTCTCGGGGTGCGGTAGCATCCTACCCCGAGAGCCCCCGTCGGTCTCGGGGTGCGGTCACAGCATCCTACCCCGAGACCCCCCATCGGTCTCGGGTGCGGTCACAACATTCTACCCCGAGACCCCCCGTCGGTCTCGGGATGCGCTCACAGCATCCTATCCCGAGACCCCCCGTCGGTCTCGAGGTGCGGTCACAGCATCCTACCCCGAGATCCCCCATCGGTCTCGGGGTGCGCTCACAGAATCCTGCCTCGAGACCCCCCGCTGGTCTCGGGGTGCATCAACATCATCCTACCCCGAGACCCCCTATCGGTCTCGGGGTACTTTCACAACATCCTACCCCGAGACCCCCCGTCGGTCTCGGGGTGCATTCACAACATCCAACCGCCAAGACCCGAGACCCCTCTCAGGCTCGGACATTGAACAGTGCTGGTGAACAGTACCATGCAAGTATTCATCCACAGCCTTCTCTAAAGCTCATTCAAGGGCATGAACAGTGCCATGCGAGCACTCTATGATCAAATGCTCTACGAGGGATAGACAACCAAAAAGGTGACGTAGGGGACACGCCTGGCAAGCGCCATAACGATCGGCCATGCCCTGTAGCCACCATCTCTGACAGGACGCGGCCCGCAGCGCGACACAGTACATGGAGGTAAGCTCCACCGTACTGCCATCAATTAATGCTCTGACAAGAGATCACATCCCAAGCCTACGGATTCCAGGCATCGATAAAAAGGGTAAGAGGGACCTCGACCAGGTAACACGCTCTTGACACCCCTAAACGCTCACAGAGATGGCTCTTCTCTGGGCCTCTCTCTCTCTTTTTCTCTTTCGAGCTTCCTCAAGCTCATGGCTGATGCCCAGACTACTGACTTGAGCATCGGAGGGTCCCCGCCGGAATCTCCGGCCCCCGAGACTTGCTTGCAGGCGCGAGGAGCTCGCTGGAGGAGGCGATCGCACGCTCGAGACCGATGATTTGGCGTCATCAAAATATATTATAAAATTTTAAATACAAAATAAAGTAAAAATCAAAAGACAATATGGATCAAACCAGGATCGAGGCGTATTAGACACTGCCATAAGGATCAGATTTTTGCCCCTTCGTGCAGGTTGTTGACGATCTGTCCCCAAAGTACAATAACCCCCCAAGGTACAACAACCCGGATCGATCCGATCCTCCTATTACGAGCACGATCGCGTGGAGGTGCAAACCCAAAGATTACCTTTAGATACCCAAAAAAAGATCAATAGAAAATAAAAATAAAATAAGATGAATAAAAATAAAATAAGATGAAGAGCTACTCAAAGCTATTCTATTCTTAGCTATCTCAATATCAATCCCTGAGCCTATTTATAGGCTCGGCCCATAAAAGCTCCAACGGCTTGGCCCATAATGGCCTAATAGCCGTTAGCCCCAAATCACGTACGGCTTACAAAATTAATTGTTTGGGCCGTTTCTGGACGTTGATGAACGTTGGCCTTCCAATGTTCACCAGCGCAACGTCCCGTTGCGTCAATGAAGCGAAGCTCGTGAACGCTCTCGCGGACGTTCTCCTTTTTTTTATTTAACGTTTTCTATCAATCTCCACAAAAGTTTAAAATAAAAAAATAAAATAATATAATATAACAAAATTTTAGAGCATCTTATATTGCGCAATAGGTGAGGTGTCCTATGGACTTGAACCTCACTTAGTGTTGATTGTATACATCTGAAGGAACCATAGTGGATTAGACCTTGAACTAGGTCCTTTGACTCAGACTTCTACTAATCACACACACAATATAGATCAATTGGGTTTAAGCGGTTAGCGTATATTAAAGGCCTTGTGCTTAGTACCTTAATTTTTCATGAGAATTCTTTAAGGTTAGCCCAAACCTTTAGTCACGGCCTAATATGACGATTCTCATATAGGTGAATCCTCCAAGGGTATTTGTGATAATACCCTGCAGATAACATACCTCGGATCCATTAAGAGTATGACTCAACCTTACACAAATTTACTTTATCACTTTATAAGAGCACTCATCATAGGGATGGGATAAATTTTTTCAAAAATTTGTGCTCTAACACGATCACTTAATCAGCTTTGTTTCTACCACATTGAACCTCATTCATGGGATCTCCAATCACAGAGGTTGGGTATCCACTGCTGGCGACCAAATAATGGACTTAAGCCACATCCCCCTCGATGAATCTAGGACTCCACTCCTAGATAACTCCTTAGTTAATTAATCTGCCAAATTCTTCTCGATAAATCCAAAGAGATAATTTTTTTTATTTGTCTTATAGACTTATGACGAAGCCGTATATGGCTTGGCAATGCTTGATATTCAAGATAAAGCCATACAGAAAAAATATAACTAAAAGAGATCACAACTTCCAAACTAAAACAAGATAAAACATGGTGTAATCTCTCAATGGCCACTATAACAAAAAACACTTATCTAGAATAAGAAGACTTTTGAATTTATGTAAGAATGTAAATATATGCTCACTTCTGAAATGGATCATTATAGCCATAACTTTTGCTTGCAAATATTCGAAGATAAAATAAGCTTCTTACTTTGAGTGATTTTAGTCACACTTCTATACCATATTTCTGTCACAACCATATTGTTTTAACTAAAAAAAATAATATAAGCTTAAAACATTCAATGAATTACAATTTATTAGAACAAAAGGACACTGCAATGCAATTAAACTTTTGTGGTGTTCTCAACGGTTTCATGAATATGAAATATCACGTGCTAATATGAGAGAGTAATTCTTATAAGGAACACCTGTGTTACATTATTGTTTCATTAGGTTGAGCAAATGCAAACTTGTGAGTTACCAAACATATATCCACACTTCACCAAAAGTGACATTCAAATTGGGAATGGCATCAAGACAAAGCAAAGTAAAATTGCTATAGGCAATATGAGATAATATAGAGAATGGGTTCTGTCCCATCTATTGTAGTATGAAAAGAATTGTGACTCATTATATATACATATTACATACACTGATACATAGAAATATCCTACGTAAAATCAATAATAACCAACACTGACAAGTAAAAATATAATTTTCATATTAAGAGTTTAATAACTTGTTCCATAGATTAAAGAGATTATTATATTATCTCGACCTCTCTTTACCTGGATCATCATTCTCATTCTATAATTTAGTTAATTACTCAACTATTAAAAATCGTGGATTATATTTTGCAAACTACCTTCCAATGACATTGTTTAACAAGTGCCTCCACATGAAAAGTTTTCACCATTGAACACAACAAACAAGCATCCACGACTGTTGCACAGTCAGTTGCTTTAAAGATTAACCATTAACAAAGATGTTTATACACGTCCCAGTTCTAGCGTCTAGGAAACAAGCTTAAAACGCTTGAATATAGATGCCGTCACGTTTAAGCTTTTATTTTCTTGATTCAAGCCTATCAATGCTCTCTACATGCATGTGAAGCCAAAGAAACATATATATAGATAACAATGCAACCTACACATGAACAATAATAATATTTCATAATGTGGACATGAACAACACATAATATTGATAATTACATAAAAAGGTCATTAGCACATGTAAAAATAGTGGCATGCAAGATGCAAACTATCTGTATCATCTGATCTTTACCATCTATACATTAAAATCAAAATTAACAAGCATCTGCATACACCAGCATAAGAAAAATAAAAGACAAAACATGTATACATAAAGGGAAATCTGATCCTTAGCTATTGGAAAAATATTTTTGATCTTGCAAAAAATTCTTTCCTAGAAATTACTAGAAATATATTATAGAATTTTAAATACAAAATAAAGTAAAAACCAAAAGATAATATGGATCAAACAAGGACCGAGGCATGTTAGACACTGTCCTAAGGATCAGATTTTTGCCCCTTCGTGCATGTTATTAGCGATCTGTCCTTAAGGTACAATGACCCGGCTCGACCCAATCCTCTTACTATGAGCACAATCGCGTGGAAGTGCAAACCCAAAGATTGCCTTCAGATGCCCAAGAAAAGATCGATAGAAAATGGAAATAAAATAAGATGAAGAGTTAGCTATTCTATTCTTACACACCTCAATCTCAATCCCTAAGTCTATTTATAGGTTCGGCCCATAAAAGCTTCAACGATTTAGCCCATAATGACCTTAAAGGTGTTAGCTCAAATCATGTTTCTAGCTTATAAAATTAATTATTTGAACATTTTTGAACGTTGATGAATGTTTGGCCTTTCAACGTTCATCAGCGCAACGTTGCGTCAATGAAGCCCGTGAATGCTCTCGCCGGCGTTCTCTTTTTTTTTTTTTTATTTAACTTTTTTCCAACAGAAAGAAGGTGCTCTCCTACTCCAGAAAGATTGGCCTGCTTCTAATGTCCTTTTGTGTGTGTGTGTGTGTGTTTCTTTAGGAGGTCCGGCGATGAGAGAAATGAATGGGTTGTTCTAAAAAAGTGTTTGTTTCCTCTCTGCTTCATAAAACTCTGCACTCCTTTAATCTTTGCACTCTGTCTAGCTACTGTAACCCAATGATACTGGAATGCTCTTTTTACCTCTCAAAAATAAAAAAGAAAACTTCTAGCTCCTTAATTTTCGAAGATTATAGTTTGGTTTAGTGACTCACCTATGTCTGGTCTTTTGTCATCCAATGGTCAAGAAAATCTTTAATTATATAATTTATATATAAATATATATTTATTTTGAAAACAGAGCTCAAATTGAAACCCTTTGGTACCATCATATAATGTCCTAATGCTCTTAAAGTTGATAGCATCATCCTATAATAGACAAAAGTATCCTACCATTTGCACCTGAGATACGTGTCATGGAAAGTGTTTCTTATAAGTTGGTACCAAATGATGTGGTTAGGCTCTCTTGTTTGGATGACCTATGACATGGCGATAGATGTGATGATCTAGTAGGCATCCCATAGTGATCTTTAAGACTTTCTTGACTAATAAAGCGATTCTATCATCATCAAGAATCAAATGATGGTTGTGGGTGCACAATATCTTTTATTCTATACTGTGATCGGATTAAAGATGACCATCGTTTTAGAATATAATTTGTAGGCATTAGGCCCACCAAGTAATGATTAGCTTTGGCTCATATTGATGCATGATATGACTAACTTGAGCTCGGTGTGAACTCGGTTCAAGTTGAAAAGCAGCCAAGGTTTTCTCATTTATTATCGTGCTAAGTACTCATTTTGCTAATGGAATAAGTTAACTTTGGATCCAAGTATCCAACTTTGAAATAATAGCATCTGCTCAATATTCTTGTCTGCCATATGATCTTATTACTTTGTTAATATCATCATTATTGCACCTAATCTCTATCATGAACATATAATCTCTGACCTCCCATGTGAAGATTAACCAACATCTCTTCTTCTTCTTCTTTTTTTTATTCGTGCTGATTGAAATATTAAAATCCACTGGATGCTTCCACTTGGCAACCAACAAAGTGCAACACATCCATGTTTAAGATCTAATAACTCGACTAGATTAGTTACAACATTAAAAAATAAAGCTAATTTTTGTCCTGTGCCAGAACTTCGTATTGTCTTACGTAACATGGCTTCGGATGCACTGCCAAGCGTGCAGCTTAATCACTAATGTCAACAGTTTTAAAATATTTATCACAGAAGAATGGAACCTTGGTAGAGTGGTAGTTGCTATCATAGTCTTTCCACCGTAAATTTAGCTGCCTCACATAATAATAATATAATAATAATAATAGATATACTACCCTTATCACCCCTGTTTTAATATTGATTAAACTAATCCAATGATGGGAATTCCTGCGCTATGAGATCTATCAGAAGCCACCCGATCATAATCAAAAGGTCGTGATGCATCATTTCCATGTCCTGCTTTCGGTTGGGAATGGATATAAAGGTTGGCAGCAGGGAGAGATTGTTGAGGTTGGAGCAGAGTATGAGGAGGAAAGAGAAAGGTGCGTTCTTTTATGCCCCCTTTTAACTTTTACTTTGATTGGTTTATGATATTACCAATGGAAGGAT
The DNA here is from genome assembly GCA_900491605.1 of Calamus simplicifolius. NCBI lineage: Eukaryota > Viridiplantae > Streptophyta > Magnoliopsida > Arecales > Arecaceae > Calamus > Calamus simplicifolius. The sequence continues at coordinate 471,080 of UESW01004877.1, forward strand.
GTTTAGATCTTCATCTTAGAAGAAGATGATCTCCAGACATTCTTCAACCTGGTTGGGAGGAGATGTTTTATTAAAACATATTGAAATTTTTTTTTTTTTTTTCAATCCAATTCCAATTTAGACGGCTTCTATTGAAGCGATGAACACATCCATTGCTGGATGCTCAACTATTTTTCTCAATTTGCTCCCACAAAATCTCATCCGTTTTGGTCTCATATAGATTTTTTTTTATTAAAGAAACTATTGAATTCCTCTGTTTTAGTCTCGTATCATAGCAAATATTTGGACGTCCAACTAACGAATAGCAAACATTTCCTTCCTTCCACTGATGCTTTATTTCACATCAATCTCTACGTGGGAACTCCAACATGGTGTGGGGAAACAAATGCAAAGGCGCCAACTGCGCTGAAAAGGCTCTGAAATTTCCTTGGGAAGATAGATAACAGGGCGAGAGGATTCCAAAACTGTTATCCATTCATCTCACCATTTTTTATTATTTTTTTTTTGACCACAAGGTTCACGGGCTTCAAAAGTAAAAAATAAATTAATTTAGACATCTGTATGAATCCAATAATAAAAACTTGATCAGATTTTAAAAGCTAAATTCAGCTTATACACATATGCATGTATAGATATATAAAGAGAGAAAAAAATATAAATAAATTTAAATTTTGATCAAATTTAGTTTATATATATATTCAAATGTAATCGAATTTATAATTTAACCATTTTTTTATGCCCTTAGATTCATTTGAATCTTAAAGTCATTCGATCTTTTTTTATTTTTTTGTTTTTAAGATTTATCAATTATGTATATTCAAGAACAAAGAAGATGACTAAATCCAAACTTAACTAATGCTAAACGGGATGAAAATATTGCTAACTATATAACCATGAGTAATTTATTAAAAAATAGTAAATCTCTTTTTTTTTAATTTAAAATATTATTTATATTGATTGGCATGTTGGGGTGTTGCACATCATGAAAAGATTTAATATGTAGCCTTATGTATCGCCCTTCTTGAAATCTAAACTATTTAATTTAGTCATATATATATATATATATATATATATATATATATATATGTGTGTGTGTGTGTGTGTGTGTGTGTGTTTAGTTCAACTATATGTATTTTAAGAATCTTATTTCTTAATGAGTATCCTCTAAAATTATTAGCTTATGAATATTTTAATCTTAATTCTTAATTGTAACTATTTCATTAAATTGTTTGTTGAGATGTCTTCATCATCTTTAATATTGTACCTTAATTTTACTCAAAATATTTAAATCAATCACGTTTTGTACGTTTAAAAATAAACAAACAATTGAATAGACACACGTTTAAGGAACAAACAAACAATTGATTAGACACGAGATCTTAAAAAAAAAAAAGTCTTTTCGTATCTTACCCAGAAAAAAAAAAAAAAAAAGGCCATACCACATGAAATTACTAGCTCATTCATAGCTGATCAATCAGTGAAAAATATTAGATGATTAAAATGGATCCTTTATTCTAAAATTCTAGCAGGTTTCTCTATTTCTCATGTATAATTTTTAATTTAATTGGTAGGTGATCCATTCTAGAAACTGCTGGGAAGATGATAATATCCTATCATACCACTTCTTCTATCACCATCTTTTTCAACGTTTTGAACCTTGGGTAAAATATGGTTTTTTACCCAACGTCCGTATCATTACGACTATTTTTATATTTACGAACCGGACACGTTAAATGATCACATGGAATCAATTTTTACAGCGGTAGATCCACAAGCATCGCATCGGACGAGCTCGCTATACGACACGACGGACAACACGCTTTAATACCGGAGAATTGTCGACGAATTTTCAAAGCACTCACGTGAAACTCCGCTTAAATTCGACAAACAAAGATAAATTAAGTCAACAATAACACAGATTAGAGAGCACTGACACCCGGTCTAAAGAGTATATATTATAAAAATGGCATGAGAATTCACCATCTCTGAGAATACGAGAGGATGCTGTATGAAAACGTGGTCAACACACAATAAGTTTTGATACCATTTTATTAAAAAAATATTTTAATAATATTTAAATATTTAAAATATTTTTTTATTATTATTTTATAAAGATTTTTTCATTCACTTAGATTCAACATAATATTAGATATATGACTATTATTTTTTTTTTCATAATATATCATAATGTAATTTTTTAGTTTCTTCATATCACTTTTAATTTTTTCATATGATTCTTTAGTTTTTAATGTGATATTTAATTTTTTATCATTATAATTAATTTATTAAAATTTATTATAATTTTTGATTTTTTAATATAATTAAGTTTACCTTATTTTTTCAACTATGCTTTGGGTCTTTCGATGAATATTTACAAAATGGCAGGATTCTATCATTACATTCCCAACTTCAAAACAGAAAGAAGAATAGATTTCAGTATTTATTTGTTTGTAGGGAATGAAAGCGTTTAAGCGCAGACCACGTTTTTCATGCGTCTTCCCAGCCATCAAGCTCAAATTGAACACACCAGCTGATGTTATTTTAATGCAACACATAGGGCTATAATTAAGCTAAGCCGAGCTGAGCTTTCTAATGCTCAAGCTTAGTTCTCTAATAAATACTAGAGCTTGAGCTTGAACTTATTTAATTAAAAAAATTTATTCAAACTCGATTTGATTACAAAAAGCTTGGTCTCATTTGGTATGATTAAAAAGCTTGATAAATTTAATTGAATAAAAGATTTATTTTAAGTTTAAATTTGAATTGAGTTCGTTTCAAGTTTAACTTAAATTAAGCTTATTTAAAGTTCAACTTAAATCTTTTTTTTTTAAACCTGAAAAGTAGTCATAAAAGATAAGAAAAGAGAGAAGACCGTCAATGGCTCAATTATAAGGTAGCTCGTGAGCGTTGAGCAGCTCGTGAGGGCCCTCTCCTTGCTTGTTATTAATGATGGATGGATTTTTAACAGCGCTGGGGAAAAACTGAAGGATTAGCGGAGGAGGAGGAGGAGGAGAAGAGCGGAGAGAGAAGGGGAGTCTTTGCCCGCCCTCGGCGTGATTTCATTCTCTCCGTCCTTGAAGTAATATTTATTGTATGCGATGAGCCCGCGGCGCCCGAGAAAGCACGGAGAGGTGGTTCCTTGACGCTCTTCTTTCCTCGCTTTCTTTCTTGAAGCGGTTTTTGAGAGCCGGTTGCTTCGTTTCTCGACTGTACTGCAGCAGGTCTTCTGGCCGAAGACGGTATTCAAGAAATGGCTCAACCTCAGGGGAAAGGACTCCGACGACTTCAGCGCCGACGAGGGAGACAACGACAGCGACTATGACGACGACGACGCCGAAGAAGAAGAAGGTACTTTTTGACCACTGTTCTCTTCTTCTTCTTCTTGTTTTGATACTCGTGCGACGACGGATGGATGGGTTCTGTTTGTTCGTCTGCGGTTTTATTTTCTTAAGCTTTGGTTCTTGATGCGGCGGGTGTTTTGCTTGCAGAGACGTGCCGAGAGAAGAGGAAAGTGGGCGGGCATCAGGCCGAGAGCAGTGGTACCGCGCATCACTTTAATGCCCTTCTTTTTTATCTTGCAGAGATCTTGTCTCGTACATTAAATTTCTTGATCGACCCTTACTTTCTCGGGAACTTCCCCTCTGTTTCTTTGTCAAATTTTTTTTTAAAGGGAAGAGTGAGGGAAGAAGAGATTGCAAAGTTTTTATATTACGAGAGTAAAGGTATAGAGGATAATATAGTACAAGGTCTACTTTATTACGAGAGTAAATATATTTTTTTAAAAATTAAGGAAATATTTATAAAAACCTGGCATTTGAATATCTACTCTTACTAGAGTTTTTTATATTCATGTTTTTTATTTTTCCCTATCCAAAGAATAAAATCTTTCTTCTAGCCTGTTTTACTTCAACAACCAGACACCTCCTACCTGCAAATGTATCTTGGGATGCTTCTCTTTTTTTAATCAGGATGTGCAAAAGCCTAGGACTTATTTTTTTGAATACACCATTTCGAGGAATTGCAAACTTAGGTTTCTTATTGTTGAGAATTCCCTAATCATGTAATCAATACTTTGCATGCAAACTAGAAATTTCTCTTAGCTTCCATTGTAATCTTACCTCCCCCCCCCCACCCCAAAAAGAAAAGAAAAGAAGAAGAAGAAGAAACTGCGGCCACCTCACCAAAGAATACTAATAATAGAGGTAATATAGAAGCCCTCAATGCCCACCCGAGATTCTGAGAAGCTGGGATTGCAGAAACAGTCTAAAGTGGATATTTTGTTGCTTTAATGTCATTCTAGATACACATCTATGTGGCAGGACAATTCCTGTTTGATTGTTAATTTGGATATTTGCAGAGTTAAAACCAAAAAAGAACACCTGTAAGTCATTAGCTTCCAAAATCGATAGCACTAGGAGAAACAATAACTATTATATTTTTTTGGGTTATGGTTTTTGCCGTATGAGATGAGAAAAGATATATTAATTAGTGATATGATGCTGCAAATGCATTTATATTAAATAGTGATATGATGCTGCAAATGCATTGGAAATGTCTTTGCATTTATCATTAATGCATCTTCAATACCCTGATGGCTTTTATGTGCAGGCGATCACTTAGAGGATTTTCCATACAAGATAAGAAGACGAAAATCAGAGACTCTTCGTGCACAATACATAGATACCAAAGAACTCAGGCATGTCATAGTTTCTCTAGATAATTGTTCAGTCTACACAGTTTGATATCTTTTTCTTTCTCCTTGTGGGGAGAAGTTCTTTATCTTCTCACTGGATCTTAAACTTTTGCTCCTGCAGAATCTGTGTAGGAACATGGAATGTTGGAGGAAAACTTCCAGCAGAAGACCTAAACATAGAGGAGTGGCTAGATAAAGAGAAACTTGCTGATATATATGTGCTTGGGTAAATATTCTGAGCATAACTTGCAGTTCTTTAACTATGTAATGGCATAACTTTCCTGTTATGGTAATACTTACCTATGGCATTATGGCAGTAGGATGGTAACTTTTAAAGGTGCAAGTATTATAGGATAATGGTGTGCATCCTGTCATCAGAATTCTCACATGCAGAAATGGCTGAAGAAAGTATGGCCATCTTAAACAAAAATTACATGACCAATACTATGAAACCAGATTTCAAATACCATTAGAACGGGATAGTTATCGATGGTACCATATCATTCTGGCAGGTATCCAGCACCAGATTACAATGTGTTGGTATGGGATACAGTCCTGTGCCTTGCCTGTGCCATTCCAACAAAAAATTATTATGAGGTCTGATACCAGAATTTGAAACCTTGCCAGAAAACTGAGCACACAGGCTTCATTCCTTAATTGGTTTGCCTCAAGTTACCATAAGATCCTGTCCATGATGAAGACCTTGGCAATGGAAATTATCTTCGACAATTCTTACAAATTGGTCCATTGATCTAAACATGCTTTTATCCCCAGAAAAAAACTTTTCATAGATTTCTTATGGTATCATTGTTGAATGTGGTTTACTTTCTTTTGGCACAAGCTGATAGGGAATACAAAAAATATTCCTCTAATAAGATCGCTATTAGTATGGCCAAGCACGCAGTTGCGATAAAATCAACAAAAAACACAGAATAATAATATGAACCAAAATCCAAAAAAAAAACAGCGAGAGATGAGGATTTTATGTGGTTCACCCAAACTGGGCTATGTCCACGGTGGCACAGGATCTGCAAGGCTTCACTAAGAGTTGAATCACGTACAAGCTCTCAAAACACACTCTCAGAAACTCTTATGATCCAGAGAGTTGAATCAAGATCTACAGCACACGGAGGATGTCCTCACAGAGCCTCCTATTCTTTTTTTTTTTTTTTTTGCTCAACTTCACCGGTTGAAGAAGACACCAAGGATCGAAGACTCTCCTCCAATCTAATTCCATCCCAAAACTGGCTCCACACTTTTGGCAACCATGGACTGATTTGCTGCCTTGAAAATCTTCAACAAATCCTTTCCAATATCAGATTTGAAAGTTGCAACAAATCCTCCCCAAAATCAGCTTCCTTAGTTGGTCAAATCGAATTCAAAATTCGAATTCAAACTCCCTCTTGATGAAATTAAGCTCCATCCATAACAATCTCCCATTTGGAAATTAATGACATCAATCTTAGATCTACCTTCTTTCTCTGTGCCGTGCTCTCCTGATCTATCTCTTGGAAAGCTTCACCAAGTTGCAACAGAGACTCAACTTGTCTCTGCTCACAACCTTGGTGAACATATCTGCAGGATTCTTAGCTCCATCAATTTTCTCCAGCTTCAACTGCTCCTCATCCAACGCACTGCGTATGAAATGATACCTAAGCTGAATGTGCTTGGTTCTTGCATGAAATGCTGGATTCCTTGCCAAGTGAACTGTGCTCTGGCTGTCGCTCCATAATGTATTACACTCGTGCTCCTTGCCGAGCTCCTCCATCAACCTTTGTAACCAGATCATCTCTTTACTAGCTTCAGTGATCGCCACATACTCAGCTTCTGTAGTTGACAATGTCATTATCTTCTGCAACTGAGATACCCAGCTCACTGCTGTATCACGACAGTAAAAACATAACCAGTGGTGCTCCTCCCACTGTCTCTGTCACCAGAGTGATCTGCATCTACAAATCCCTGTACTTGAAGACTATCACCTCCATAGCACAAACTGTAAGTTGATGTACCCCTGAGATATCTCAAGATCCACTTCACTGCATTCCAGTGCTCCTTGCCTGGATTCTGCATGTACCCTCTGACTGCTCCCACTGCTTATGCGATATCCGGTTTTGTGCAAACCATTGCATACATTAGACTTCCCACGGCTGAGGCATATGAAATTCTAATCATCTCATTCCTTGCCTTCTGAGTTGTTGGACACAACTGCTTGCTGAGCTTGAAGTGTGCTGCCAAAGGTGTTGACACTGCCTTTGCATTCTTCATATTGAACCTCTTCAGTACCTTCTCTACATAGTCCTCCTGAGATAGCCACAGCTTCCGTTGCTTCCTATCTCTGTTGATCCTCATGCCAAGAATCTACTTCGCCTCTCCCAAATCCTTCATTGAGAACTTCTTTGCCATCAGTTTCTTGAGCTCTTCTATCTTCCTCATACTGGAACCTGCTACAAGCATATCGTCCACATACAAGGATAAAATAATGAACTCATTTGTAACGTACCTCTAAAAGTACACACAATGATCTGATTGGCATCTGGTGAAGCCTTTCTCTAGCATGAAACTGTCAAACTTGAGGTACCATTGCCGCAGAGCCTACTTCAGACCATACAAACTTTTCTTCAATCTGCAAACTATGTCATCCTTTCCCTGACCTGGAAACCTTCTGGCTGGTGCATGTACAGCTCATCCTCCAAATCTCCGTGAAGAAATGCTATCTTCATATCTAGCTGCTCTAGATGAAGATCCTCCACTGCTACCATGCTCAGAATCACCCTGATGGATGTCATCTTGACTACTGGGGAAAAGATCTCCTGGAAGTCAATTCCCTCTTTCTGTGCATAACCCTTGACAACTAACCTTACCTTGTATCTCTTGGTACCATTAACCTCATTCTTCATCTTGTACACCCATTTGTTGAATGGAGCTTTCTTGCCAGCGGGTAACTTCACAAGATCCCAAGTCTTGTTTTGCTTTAAAGAGTCCATCTCTTCTTTAATAGCCAACTCCTATTTGACCTTAGCTTCATCCTGCATGGCTTCAACAAAACATTCTGGCTCTCCAGAATCTGTGTACAAAACATAATCATTAGCAGAATGCCTCTGTGATGGCCTGGTAACCCTCGTGGTCCTCCTCAACTCTGGGGACACCGGCTGAGGTACCGATGTATGCATGTGGCTGTCTGTTTCAACCACATCTTCCTCCACATCTTCGGAGTTTCCATCTTCAGTTTGCATTCGAGGAATTTCTCCATCTATGACAGGATCGAGTTCTATAAACTCCTGTTTCTTTTCTTCCATTGCATCCTTCTGTTTTTGTAAGTATGCTCTTCATCAAATACCACATTCCTGCTTCGAATGATCTTATTGTTCTGGAAATCCCAGAGCTTGTAGCCATACTCATCGCCACCGTATCCAATGAAAACACACTTTGTAGACTTGGAGTCTAACTTACTCCTCTTCTCTTTCTCAATCAGAGAATAAGTAATGCAACCAAATACTTTAAGAAAAGAAAGTTTTACCTATTTTTTTGTCCAAACCTCCTCTGGAATCCACCATCCAATGCACTGGATGGACTCCTGTTGATCACATACACTGCGGTGTCCAGTGCTGCCGTCCAAAAATATGTAGGTAGATCTGAGTCAAACCTCATACTCCTCTCTCTCTCAAGAATGGTCATGTTCATTCTTTCTGCCACACCATTCTGCACTGGTGTCCCTGGGATGGTTTTGATCCTTTTGATTCCATGCTCTGCACAGTAGACATCAAACTCTCTTCTGCAGTATTTATCATCGTTATCTGTCTTGAGACACTTGAGACTTGCTCCAGTCTGGCTTTCACACATGACTCTCCATCTCTTGAAGATGCCAAAAACCTTAGACTTTTCCTTCATAGCAAACACCCAGACTTTCCTGCTGAAATAATCTATAAACATGACAAAGTACTTATTGCCCGCATATGATGCCACTGGTGCTGGACCCCAGACATCTGAATGAACCAACTCCAGCCTTTCAGTCTTCTTTTGAGTTCTTGCTAACTTAAAACTCACTGCTTTCTGCTTACCATAGATACACTCTTCATAAAACTCTAGATTCACCTTCTTTAGTCCAGGTAGAAGCTCTCTCTTGTGTAGAATATTCAAGTTCTTCTTACTAAGATGACCGAGCCTCCTATGCCATAATGTAGTCATTGTACCCGTGTCTCCTGCTGCCACTGAAACTGAACTCTCACTGTCCAAGAAGTAGAGAGTGCCTGTCCGCTTCCCTTTGACAACAACCATAGACCCTTTAGTAATCTTCCACTGAGAATTACCAAAAACGAATACATAACCCTCAACATCAAGATGGCTGGTAGAAATTAGGTTTTTCTTTAACTATGGGATGTATCTGGCTTGTGCAAGTCTCGATTCTCCGCCTGTCACTGGCTTCAGTACAATTGTTCCTTTACCCATAATTTTGCACTGCTGTCCATTGCCAACTGTGACATGACCAAAATCTTCTTGGACAAAATCCAAAAATAGGTGTCTCTTTGAGCTGCAATGGTAAGAAGTCCCTGAGTCTACAAACCACAGATCTGAGTTTGCCCCATCGCCGGCTGATAGGCACACATCCTCAAAATTCCGCTCAATAGTACTCACAATATTTGCTTCCTGACTTTCTATCTTGCTTTCTGCACCTTTTTCTTCTTCTTACCCCAACAATTCTTGCTCATATGACCTTTCTTCCCACAGTTCCAACACTTCATGGGAAATCTCCCTTTGGACTTTCTTCTGCTCTTGGACCGGCCTTTCTCTGACTTCTTCCTCTCCTGTGATCTTCCTCTGGTATCCACCATGAGTGCAGTACTTGTAGAAGTCCCACCCACAGCCTTTCTTCTCATCTCATTATTCAATATACAACTAACTGCATCATTGAATGTAAGGTTACCTGATACCGAGTTGCTGACTGTCATCACAAGATTGTCCCAACTCTCTGGCAAGGAACATAAGAAAAGAAGAGCCCTGAATGAATCATCAAAAGCAACAGAGACCGACTCCAATTGATTAATCATCGTGTTGAACTCGTTCAGATGCTCCGTCACTGAACTATTCTCAGCCATCTTCAAATTGAAGAGCTTTTTCATGAGAAATATCTTGTTTGAGGTGAAAGGTTTTTTATACAGCTTTGTTAAAGTGGTCATCATATCCACGATGGTCTTTTCTTTGCAATATTATACGCCACTTGAGATGTCAACGACAATCTGATCGTGGCCAGAGCTTTCCTATCCATAATCATCCAATCTGAGTCGCTCATTGAATCTGACTTCTTTCCCTCTAATGGAATGTAAAGATCCTTATGATATAGGTAGTCCTCAATTTGCATCCTCCACCATCCAAAATTGTGACCATTGAATTTCTCGATTTTGATCTTGTCTTCTGCCATCTCTTTGTTGATTTGTACGACCATAATAATATGAAGAAAATCAAGCTCTGATATCAATTTGATAGGGAATACAACAAATATTCCTCTAATAAGATCGCTATTAGTACGGTCAAGCACGCAGTTGCGATAAAATCAACAAAAACACAGAATAATAATAGGAACCAAAATCCAAAAGAAACAGCGAGAGACGAGGATTTTACGTGGTTCATCCAAACTGGGCTACGTCCACGGCGGCACAGGATCTGCAAGGCTTTACTAAGAGTTGAATCAGGTACAAGTCCTCAAAACACACTCTCAGAAACTCTTATGATCCAGAGAGTTGAATCAGTATCTACTGCACACGGAGGATGTCCTCACAGAGCCTTCTATTCTCTCTTTTTTTTCCGCTCAACTTCACCGGTTGAAGAAGACACACTAAGGATCGAAGACTCTTCTCCAATCTTTCAAAACTGGCTCCACACTTTTGGCAACCATGGACTGATTTCCAAAACTGGCTCCACACTTTTGGCAACCATGGACTGATTTACTGCCTTGAAAATCTCCAACAAATCCTTCCCAATATCAGATTTGGAAGTTGCAACAAATCCTCCCCAAAATCAGCTTCCTTAGTTGGTCAAATCGAATTCAAAATTCGAATTCACACTCCCTCTCGATGAAATTAAGCTCCATCCATAACACAAGCTCCATAGACATTAATTAAGAAAAGGATTCCATGGCCTAAAGAGACCTTCCCTAATAAGCTGGTACCTCAGAAGTCTACTACAAGTACTCTGGATTTGTGCGAGTTATGGTATTTTCTTTTAGTTTCTAGAGGAATAGGTTGGTGTAGGTTGTGTATAATTTTTCAAATGTAAAATGTGATTGGGCCTCTTCAGGTATATAAATAATAGATCGAAGGTGCATTAATGTTTATTTTACATGATATGTCCCATCTTCTCTTATTATATATATTTTTCTTTCATTGAGTCGTAATTGTTTCTGAAATTATCTACTGTATATGACAACTCAAAAACATGACATTCTTGCTGCAAACTCAAGGCCTTCCTCACATTAAACCTCCGGATAAGTATCTTTCCCTTGTAGAATTTATAATTTCTAGGCTGCATAATTATTTAGGGTGCTCTTATGCTTGGAGAAGCAATAATGCAGGTTATATTTTTAGCACATATAATATTTTTTTTAATGGAATTAAGTTTTATTATATCATTTTTTTATTTTATGTTTTGATTTTTGTTTATTCTTTTAAGTGCATTGCCATGCCAGTGGTATTCTAATTTTACAGCAATCTTTGTTTTCTGCAGTTTGCGATGATTAAAGGTGTACATAAAAATTTGTAAATATGCTTTTTTGCAGTTTTCAGGAGGTTGTTCCATTAAATGCAGGAAACATCTTTGGTGCCGAGGACAGCCACCCTGTTTCAAGATGGGAATATCTTATTCGTGAAACACTGAATAGGATTCAAACACTAAAACCAAAATATAAATGTTACAGTGATCCTCCTTCTCCATCAAGGTTCAACCCATCAGAAGATACTGCTGGCAATGTTGATGAACTACTTCCAGATACAGATAGCGATTCTGATGATGATGATGATGATGAACAATCCAGTTTTCATATGGACAGCTATGAAGGCCCTGCAAGCGTAGATGATTTGCAGTGCACTCTATCTTCCAGTTGCAGTCCTAGTGCAGATGCATACATATCACGGGAACAGGACCAGCAGAACTCTACTATAAAGAGGCTTAACAGATGCAACCATTTTACTTTGGTAGATTATGGTGTGAATTCAGAAACGTCAGCGGCCCAGAAAAGGAAGCTAATCAAAATGCTTAGCATCTCAGAGAGGATTGGGATGATCTGGCCAGAACAACCATTGGACTTGTTAGCTACGCGTGTTCTAGATAGTTCAAATTCTTTCAGATCAGTGAAGTCTTTTGGAACATATAATTCTTTCAAGTCAGCAAACTACAAAGATTCGCTGAAGATCGGTATGATTCCTGAATTTGACCAGAAAAGAGTTAGACGCAGAAGGAAAACTTCATCTTTTGTCAGGATCATAAGCAAGCAAATGGTTGGGATTTTCCTTTCGATATGGGTCTGTCGAAGCCTGAGGAAGCACATCCGGAACTTGAAGGTATCTACTGTTGGTGTTGGTGTCATGGGTTACATAGGAAACAAGGTCAGGTTTTCTTTTCTTCATAGCTTGAAGGCTTCTGCCATCATCCTCATAATTTTCAAGTCTCTCCATTTTGTTATGCTGCCTATGACAATTCTATCATTTTTCCCATAAATGCAGTAATGACAGATTCTGATTCTTTCCTTTGTAGTTGTTACTTTTCATGAATACTTTGTTGTGGTTTTCAATGTTAGTCTCACCATGTGAGGAACTTAAGTCAACAGTTAAGGTCATATGATTTTCTAAACCTCTTATTCTATTTCTAATTTGAATTATTTCCTAAGGTAATTTGAATAACTGTGGAAACACAAATAAATATAGTGATTTATAAAGAGTAAATGAAATTTTGCAAAATAATGGAAATGATATCTTGCTGAATTGGTTGATCATATTACAATAATGTCATGGAAGTTGGCAGCAGGTTGTCTGCTTGATGATGAAGAGTAATATTTAATTGACACCTCCATCGTTCATTAGCTAGTTCGTTGGATCAGCATGCATATTCTGTATAGCTTGAGAACCATTTGGTGATATTTGTGCTCTATCAGATTTTGGTACGATTCAATCCTTAGAGGTTCTTTATTTTGAGTGCAGATTGAAGGCAACCTTGGATCTGGATGTCTTGTCAAGACCACTTTTATAACCAACATATTATTGATGATGCATTTCATTGTGTTGAATGTTTTTGAGGTCCAAACTTTTATGTTTTAGGGTATATAATTCATTATTACAATATGATTCGCTATGTGGGCCATAACATTGAGAAATATACAGAACTTTGGACTATGACCCTCTCTTAAGATGATTTTGTTAACATATGTCTGACTTCTCAACCATTCAAACTAATGGTGGATCAGTTGTTCACAAAATATTAAGTCTAAGATATGAAGGCTCTCTATGAAGAATTTAAGAAGTGAATTAGCTGTTAGGAGGTGAAGTTCTAACAAAATGACAATCAGTATTGTCTACTTGTCATGCATAATTTCTCAAAGGAAAAATATTGACAATCATTATTATAGTGAAAAATTGAATCTTGACACCTTTACATGATGTTGAAACAATAGGTAATGTCTTGTTTTTAACTCATCCAAGATGAGGAGGTCTGTGAGGAAGATGCAATGAAGTAGGTGGTAGCCATCCCAGTAAGATAATCTGCACAATTAGTATTTTTGTAGGCTTGAAGTACTAATTTGAGACTAAATAGTGGAACGAGTTGCTGATGGTCCTCCAAATTTACACATAGATATGCATTATATTTGCATAATGAATGGAGAATGGGCGTTGACTAATTGAGCCTGCACAAGTATTTGTGTCACAGGCTCATTGGATAAAGGCACTTAAGAGGCCATGGAGTAGGATGTGAAAATAGCTTTAACATTTGTAGGACAGCTTCAAATAAAGTTCCATTGAGCTGTCATTGATCTAATTATGAATCATACATGCATAATCAATTATATTAAGAGTATACTGTCACAATGACATCAACCGATGAGAGAAGACAACCCGTCATAAATGATCTTTTTTGTACACGTGTTTGTAGGACATGTGATGGTCAGTCTGGGACAATTAGAAGCTGCTTCTAGTTGTAAATATATGTTTTGGTCAGTGGTTTTTATCTTTATCAGAAATTTAGCATATAATATGTAAGCATTAAAATCTACATAGGCATATTATATAGATTAAATATGAAATAATAGGATCAATGAATTACTTTCAGCCATTGAATCTGTTTGTGATCTACCTCCTGAGAATCCTGATCGAGTGCTTCCAATCAATGCGCAAGCGCACAATGGGATCCAATCTCTCTTTGGCTTCCGTATGTTTTTCTCATGTATGAAAAACCTTCAGAAAGGGGTCTCAGTTTATAAAGAAACCCTAACTCTCTTATCTCACCTATTTTCATCAAAATAGGCCCTTTTTAAAAAGAGATATGGTTATCACTTTCTTAATTAGTGAATGGATATTTTGAGAGTTATCTCCAAGAGGTTGTGAGTTATCTGCAAGTGGTTACCAGATAAAATAAAATAAAATAGGACCATCACCTACGGGATACTACATACTATACCGTGCAAGATTTTCATGAAGTGTTCATATTGTGCATTGTATTACACTTGTTTTGACTTCTTTCTCCCTCTTTCCATTTTTATGATTAAATTCTTTTTAATTCCCTATCAGATTTAGGTTTCTTGTTTGTTAAGTTTTGCAGACTCAAAAATTTTGACTTCTTAAACCTGACTTCCTTCACACAAGTGCTTGCAGAAATCAATGTAGTAGAACATTGTTCTGATGTACAAGTTTATTGACAACTTACAAATATGATACAGGGTTCAATATCAGTCAGCATGTCTATATACCAGACTCTGTTTTGCTTTGTTTGTACCCACCTATCAGCAGGCGAAAAAGGTGGAGATGAACTTAGAAGGAATGCAGATGTGCAAGAAATTCACCGTAGAACAAAATTTAGTACGGTTACCACTGTTGAAGTTCCTAAAACAATCCATGATCATGAGTAAGTAGAATCGATCTTGATCAGTGAATCTGGACAAAAAAATTGTCCTCCTTGTTATTATTTATTGTGTTTGCAGTATTGTTCTATGCAGCATTAAGTGGTTAATTAAAATGGTCACCATTGTGAATTAGCAACAAGGTATCAAGAATGGAAAGTCAGCCATATTATGGACGGCATCAAATAGAGCTAATAGTTTCCAATATCCTATATGAACTAAACCTGCATGATATGGTATTCATTCTTGTCATATTTAAGTGAGGCAACTGTTTTATTTTGTTTTGATCTTGTTAAATGATTAATATGGCATCTAGCAAGTCCACAAACCATTCAGATCATGTTCATCCAAAGCTATTTCTGTTCCTCTAATATAAAACATTAACACTAAACGATACTTTTGTTGACCTGTGGGTTAGATGCATCTAGCTATAAGACTCTGGTTTCTGTCTTGGTGATAGTGTTGCTCCATTGGCTTTTCTTTATGAAATTTCTTTGTCGCTTGACTTGTTGAGTCAAAGTTGCTTCTTCTTTTGGAGGTTTTTCCCCTCCCTTTTAACATCAAGATATGACTTTATGCCATTGTCAAGCCATGCCAGAAAATCTGGTTGTGTTTTCTTGCTAGTCCAGTAAACCCAGCACAATTTAACTAATTTGCCTTATTTTGTAATCTTTATCCAGCCAGCATGCTCTCTCTCCCCCCCTCCCTCCCCCCTCCCTTCCTCATAGTTAAAAATATACATATCTTCATCATTATTAGAGTTCACTACACCAAGCAGTACCACCCCATATAGGGTGTGACATATTATATGGGTAGAGAACTGACGCTCGGTACGAAGGATGTAAGAAGTGTTGTATGAAGGATGTAAGAAGTATTGATACTACAAACCTTGCCGAATCAGCATTGTACTGGCACCGTACCGATACACGTACTGAAACCGACACTGGCAACAATGATTGTTACACAGACTGTCACCATGTTATCTTGGATTTGTTAAGGAAATTATTTCTGATAATACTCTGCTATCACTCTTGTTTTAGCCACCTTGATTTATTTTTGTCCATCAAACTTCAATATGAGTTTATAATTTTTGAAGTTCTCAAGCTGTTTGATCAAGTTACGACTTTGAATGAAACTGCTATTTATGACCAATGCTACCTTTGATATTGTAATTTCGGAACATCACAGACAGTTTCTGAAGAATATTCATTTAATGAATGGATATTTGGTAGGATAATCGTACACAATTTATTTAAAAAGAGAAAAATAAAGAAGTGCCACAGATCCTACAAATGCATGAGTATGGGCTTCATGGGCATGTGGATTATGTCTTTAGTGATGCTTAAAATCTTTTGAGAATCTCTGCAAATAGTCGTTCTGTGTTTAAATTTATCTGATCTTCTTCTCCAACTTCCTTGAAGTATATGTCTTTTCTAATTACATAACATTTTGCAGAAGAATTTTCTGGCTTGGAGATCTAAATTATCGCATTGACTTATCATATGAAAAGACACATGAACTTATCTCCAAAAAAGAGTGGTCTAGGTTGGCTGAAAAGGATCAGGTAACCTTTTTTTTTTTTTTTCCCACTTATGAAATATTTATGATTATTATGAACATCCAAATTATTTATTTACCCAAAAGCTTTCAATCCCATTCAAGTCTAAATTGTTAACCAAAACAATGTGTTACGGGCCTCTTGTTTTTACCATACAGCCTCGTGTAGGCTCAGGCAGATCCTACATGGACCATTGCCGTCTTGAGCCATGAAAATGGTATAAACAATGACCCTATGAACTAGCTTTGGACAAGTTGATAAGACAATGAAGATAGGGTTGCAGGATCTTGGGTTGATAATAGAAGAAAATAAGGATAGAAGAAAATAGGAGGTGAAAAATGTGATATAGAATAAAACCTATTGCCTTATATGCATTTTTAAAATAATATTATTTATTAAAATATTTAACTCAATAGCCTTCTTTTATATATATAGCAAGGTTGGGCTGCATGGGTTGACAAGTACCTGCTTTAGCATTTTATTTCATTATTGAAATTTGTCCGTACCTCGCATTTAGGCACCGTTTGGAAGGGGAATGAATTGGATTTATCTCAATTTGTATTAGGGTTAAGTTCCAAACACCTTTAGCTATCAAGGATAACTTTAGCTAATTTAACTAGTTAAACTCTTATACTTACACCCAAGGACTGTGAAACTACGAACCAGTGCTGATGTCTTTTAAAATATAGAAAAAAAATCACATTATGCAACCATAGTTGTACATAGGTCCAATACAATTTTTGTTTACTAAACATTATTCAGCCATAGAAGTTGACTTAGTTTGTAGTATGCTATCTAAGAGATGTTTTTACAATCAATAAAAATGTCACAGCATGATTTTGGTGTCCTAACTATGTTAATAATGGCATAAGAACAAAGTATTAAAAGAAACTGTTTCATGGATATAGTATTGCATAATACAAAGCTTAATATGATTTGAAGTGCTTATATTAATCGTAGTTCTTAGCTGTATAATTTGGATTGGAAATGAACTATATAATAACTACAACAATAACAATAACAATAAAACCTTAATTCTAGACTAGTTGAAGTCAGCTAAATGAATACTCTTTTTTCATTCTACTTGATTTTAAATCATATTTTCTGTGAGATGCAAAAATTTTGAATCTTTTTTATTACTTTATTCTTGTAATTTTCAGTTTACCTCCACGTTTTTTTTCTTCTACGTGTCAAATCGCTCTTTTGCACTGAGGAGCAATTAAATCTATGGTATATGAACTGTATACTACCATAACTGAAATAGAGGCCTTTGACATAATTAAGTGCACTTCAGAAGGTCCATATAATCTCTTCGCACTCCTATTGAATTTGGCTTTCTTTTAGAAGGCTTAGAAGGCTTTCTACTTTTCTCTATAGATTTAGATACCATTTCTTAACCTTCCCAAAAGCTACCTTGATAATGACCTGCAAGCCATATCCTATGCAGCCACATGGGGTTTGGATTTATGGATCAAAACATGATCCATCATATTCAGAAATTTTTGCTAATACGGATGCCAACCTTTTCTTGGCTTTGTAATTTCAGCAATCCAACTTTAACAAGAATGGGCTTTCCATAGAAATTGGAAAAGTAGCAGCAAAGTAAGGAAGCCTACCCTATTATCGTTTTCAAATGATAGAGCATGTTAGTATGTAGACACTCAATCTCTCATCAACCAAAGCAAAGCTCTATGGTTCAGTAGAACCAAAAATATTAATTTTCAGCATCCATAACAAGTGTTTCTTAAGATATTTTGCATTGACTTGTTTATGAGAAAGTATGGTTACAACATGACTCAGAATGCGGTCTCTTTTCATTTTATCTCAAGTCTTTAACAAAGTATAGGCTTTTCATTTTAGCTGTATGATTCTAATAAAGCTAGTTTGTGGCACAGGTTAGCATTATTATTCATATCTGTAACGTGCTATTTTGAATATTTGTGAAACTGAAAGTACTTCGAACAATGATTTTGCCCAAAATGTTCATTATTCTGTGGCAGCTAAAGCGAGAGCTAAAGAAAAACCGAGCTTTTGATGGGTGGTCAGAAGGTGTTATCAATTTCCCTCCTACCTACAAATATGAGTTTAACTCGGAGAAATATATTGGAGATGATCAAAAGGGTGGTAGGAGAACTCCTGCATGGTATGAAGTTGAAGTAATTGTTAATTTAATGCAATATTTATTTGCGTTGCTCTTTTTCTTCACTTTTTAATTGTTATAGGAGTAAATATCTTGGGCATATCTGGATCTGTAGCACTTCATGAAAATAGGATGCTTTCTGGTTATGTCTATGGTTTGTTAACTGAAATTAGTCCATCCTGCATCATTAAACTAGTTGTGAATTTAAACATCTACTACTTCATGTGTATGGTTATATAAAGGACAAATATACAGTGGTTAATCACTGTTGCAAGTTACCAAATTGGTAAAGCTGCTTGAAAGTACGTCTTATGATTTTTCAGTTAGCACCATTTCATAGTGGAGGGTAGCTAATACTTAGAAAAGATATCAAGGAAAAGTAATAAAAGAAAAGGCAGAAATCCTTAAGATAGAATTTACAATATTTCCTCCCATTTGGTATTCTATTCATATAGCACAGATTTTAAGGAAGTCACACATGACATGTGTTTAAATCATAAGACCTTGCCAATGCCAGGACAGTTTCTTGTGTACAGCTTCACCATTGTTCTTAACTGCGGCCAAGCTTACTGACATGAAATCTTTGATTTATTGCCACTACTTCCATTCAAGTCCCTATTTGTTTCTTCTGGTTTGTTCTGACTGTTCACCCTGAATCAGAAATTCCTCCTTATTGGGGTTTTCTCAGTCCTGGCCTGTAATGCATGTATTCAGCTCATCTAAAATGGCCTTCCCTATGTTATCCTCTTTTGGCATTACTCCTAACAAATTGTATATAATCTATGATTCTTTTTCCCCATTTTGTTGTTTGAACTTTATTCTACATGGTTTATTAACCTCTCTATTGAAATATGATGGTTTATTAACCTCTCTATTGAAATATGATTGAGATACTAAACAATGTTTTGGATTTGTTGACTGGAATGATACATTCTGACTATTATATGAATTTTATTTGAGCTATCACAAATATATGTTCTATTGTGCAATCATTTGTTTGTGGTGTTATCAGAATATTATTATCAAGAGATAACTTTTATTTAAGTTGATGGAAACTTTGAGTTAAATATCATGCATCCAACCAGATGATTGATATTATCATTTTTTAAAAGGTGGTGTCTAGTAAGCAAGTGCTTCACCAATTCATGATTTGATGATTATGGAGTTTGAAACTAATGTTATAGGTCTCATGGAGGCCTGGTTCATATCAAGAGAATGAGATGTTGATTTTTCTAAAATATAATTTAACAACAATTATTGTTTAAATAAAAAAAGAGTATATGTAAATGATATGCAAATGATTGGTTTTCCTGCTTTGATTGTGTGAGTTGCTGATTGAAAAATTCTGATCTCGGTACCAGGTAATATTGTCTCCTTTTAGTTTACATTGTATTTTGAGTAGCAAATCCCTTGGCAAACATAATAATCTTTCTTTAACCATAGTGCATTTCCTCTTATGCTTCTTCAGATGCTGTCACAAACATCCATGTGGCACTGAGAATATTATTGATTTCAGCTTCTGTTTGCTATTTTCAATTATCACATTCTTCAAAATAACTGGTGTCTCCTTAGGTGTGACCGTATTCTTTCATATGGAAAGGGTGTGAAGCTGTCGAGTTACCGACGGTCTGAGCTGAACCTTTCAGATCACCGCCCTGTGTCGGCCATTTTCACGGCTGAGGTTGAGATATTCTGTCATAAAAAACTTCAAAGGGCTCTCACACTGACAAATGCGGAGCTAGAAGATGGAGAAATTGAAAACTTGAAAGGGTTCTGACGCTGACAAATGTGGAGATAGAAGATGGGGAAATTCTATCCGATATAGATTCCAAAGTGGGAATGAGCTGTGCAAGTCAGGCTCCATGAGGTGAGTGTCTTGCTTAGCAGAGTTGCATTAAAATTCATACAAATAGCAAGCATTTAGCTTCCATCAATAAGATGGATTTTCAGACACTTTGTAAGTAGTTAGATCACAGCACGTCTGTGATTGGCAAAATTTGGTCCATTATTTTTTTTTTCTTTTAAGTTATCATCATCTTGGGATTCAAAAGTGCAGCTGGA
This sequence comes from Calamus simplicifolius, assembly GCA_900491605.1. Classification (NCBI taxonomy): domain Eukaryota; kingdom Viridiplantae; phylum Streptophyta; class Magnoliopsida; order Arecales; family Arecaceae; genus Calamus; species Calamus simplicifolius. The sequence goes on from UESW01004877.1 coordinate 491,628, forward strand.
AAGCTTATAATTTGCCTTGATGAAAGAGAACATATGCGATAAATCCTTCTTTTCATGAAAATCTAAAAATATGGAAAATGAGGCACATTCATCATCAAAATAGTCAAAGAATAAATTCAATCCAAACAAAATGTTTTATAGTTTTGTGAGGCTGGCAGCAGCCTGATGTCATTTTTTGAAAGGTCTTGCTGCCCTGGCAACCGGTTAGAATTGGTTTCTGCCGTCCATTTTCTTGTATACTTGTCTTGCACGGACAGCTGAGTTTTATCTAGCCATGTTTGTGAAAAATAATATGTAACAACTCCATAACAAAATCATTTTTCAAAGTAATCTCACAGCTTCGTTCTGAACGCTCATGACAATTTTAATTGCTTTATAATATCTTGATGCATGAATAGTTTCATATTGAATGAAAAAAAAAGTTATAACTTAAATTGAGATATTATTAACTAATTTACACTTGAGTTTTTAAAATTACATGAATTCAGCCTGATTACAGGTTAGTTAGAATAGTAGATGAGCTAGACCATTACATGCTTATTCTAGGCATATGGACAGTAACATTGTTCTTTTTTTAAAAAAAATTGATTGTAAACTCAATATTTTTTTTTTTTTTTGGCTCATGCAGGAATGAAAATATTAGAAGTGAAACTGCTTAAGAATTGCATGGCCGCATAGCATTACCTCGGAAATGTGTCAACAAGAGTGCTCCTCCTTACAATTTCTAGATACCGATGTATATTTATTGAACTGTTCGTATGTTTCACATTGGAACTAATATCTTAGCAAACACAGGCCTTTATTTTTCGTGTAAATATATGTTTCTTCACTTTAAATCAACCTATAATCCTGCACAGCCCACAAAAATGCTACCTATATCTTTGGTAAATAATAATATTATATTGTGCCTTCTTCGTGTTCGAACTTGCTCTGGCATTTGATTGCAGTGTTTGCGAAACAGCAGAGGGCTCGCGTGTTGTTACGCTTGAGCTGGTTGAGTCAAGTGGAACCCAGGAGGCTGATTAAGAACTTGAAATAACTAGAGCTATTTCTTTATGCTAAAATTATTATTTAAAAAATTAATTATTTTTTAAATAAATATTATTTTATATATTTATTCAGAAATAATTTTTTTTTTTTTTTTAGAATCAAACACTTACCTGGTAAAGGTCTTGTGGTAAATTTAAACGAAACGTAGTAGACCGTTTGAACTGCACACCATATCTATGGCATCCATCAGAAATCAATTAAATTCCCGGTGGATTCAAGAGGGAATTAAATCGTGATGGAGTGTCCGAAAACGAACTCTTTAAATCATGTACTCCCGACCCCGACCGAATGGCGATTCCAACGTACCACCGTACGATCATGATCAGATCAGAGGGTTGAGTCTCATCCAATTAATCGTGGCAGGCTCCTTTGTAACAAACCTGATACAAGTTTCTGACGTAATTAACCGCTCCGAGTTGAAGGGGGCGATCGATCCAATCCTATATAACTGACCGCCGTGGCAGAGCTGAGGCCCGCGCGCATTGCCACAAAAATCGGAACGCGAGTAGTCAGCAAGCTCGGATAGAATTATGTTTCTCCAGAAGGTAAAATCCCCCCCCCCCCCCCTCTTCCCAAGTATTCTCGATCCAGTTTTCTAGGGTTTTGAGAAGCTATAGAACCCTACTCTTCTCTTCTCCGATTCGAATCATACTTGTCATCAAAGCTAAAGAAGTCTCGACCTCGCAGGCATGGAGGACAGCGGCTTTTGGGTTATATGGCTTCACACAGTTCACGAAAGCGGGCTTTGAGTAATCTTCCCTTCTCACCATCCCTTCGGACTTTTACTTCACCATCTACCGAAATTTCTGAGTTGCTGCCTGTTTCTCTGAATTCTTCCTAGGATTTGCTAATTTTTGGCTAAATTTTCTCTGAATATTATAACCGGGATCTAGGTTTCGTTTCAATGCCCATAGCGCCATAACCAGTGGGAGGAGAACAATCCTGACGCAGAGGTCCTGGATACATATATTTAACGAATACTTGGGATCGAGAAAGAGCACCATGGTATCACGAAAATATGAGAGAGCAAAGGACCGGTTGTCATGAAATAAAATGAACATTCAGTCTTCTGGAGCTGGGAATATTGAATGATGGTTTTGGGGTACAAAGATGATGAATGAACAACGAGTATCACAAATGAGGATCCTGAAGTCAGTATGTGGTGGAACTAGAGATGAGGTAGCGAGAGTTAGGAATATGAATGCACTAGAGATAAGTTAGAAATGGCACCATTAGTGGATCAATTAAGAGCTTGGCAGTGACTGTAGCTAGGAGAAGTTCACTGTCAGATCAAGGCAAAGGAAAAAAAAAAAGCAGAGAGGCCTGTTGACCAGTAAGAAATTTCTTATAAGTGATTTGACAGCAGTTGCAGTATTAGATGACTTGGATTGTTCAGAAATGAATGGTGAAATATGACAAAGCTTGCCACATACTCATGGGACAAGGCATGCCAATAATGTAATATGTTTATATATTGTAATACAGAAAAACATTAATACTTTTTCACTTCAATTTCCTGTTTTTTTTCCTTAATTTTTTTTTATTATTTTAACTTGTTGCGGGGTTTTCTGGACTCCCTGCTGATGTCAGAATGTAATTTCCTAGGAAACATGCCAAGAAATTCAAAGAAGAAGATATGCAGATTTCTATGGAAGGAAAAAATTGCTTGGTTACAGGAGCTAATTCTGGCATAGGTTATGCTACTGCAGAGGGTCTGGCTTCACGGTAATGGTTCTTCTATCCAAAATGATGTAAACTAAAACTTTTGTTGTTTTACTCTCGGGAAGAATGTTCTCATGCAATATTGTATGGTATTTTTTAGCGGTGCAACTGTTTATATGGTCTGTCGCAGCAAGGAGAGGGGAGAGGCTGCCCTCTCTAAAATTCAGTCAACCACGAGAAACCCAAACATCCATCTGGAGGTATGCTGCCTGAAGTAATTGGTTCATGTGATTCATCTGATAATTGCTATAGACACCCTTTGCATTTAAAAGCTTTTAGGAATGAGGATTATTTGACACCACCATGAAGATTGACTACCGGACTTTCTTCTCATACATTTTTGTGACTTGACTTGTGAACAAAAATTTCTTTAACATGTTTAATTATTTATTTATTTTTTTGTGGTAGGTCTGTGATATGTCTTCCATCAGTGAAGTCAAGTCATTTGTCTCTAGATTTTCTTCAGAGGAGAAGGCACTTCATGTTTTAGTAAGCTTATTTCTTGCATATAGTTTTGACTTTTGAAAAAGATACAAAGCTAATCATCCAATACATAAGTTTGTATGGATGGATGGATGGATGGATGCATGCATGCATGCATGCATAGCTCTGTATTGTAGTAGTATTTATATAAAAAGTCATTAAAACAGGCTTTTAAACTGCAGTGGCTCATGAGTTCCTTGATACCTATAACCTCATTATCTGTTATTTATTATATATTTTTCTCTGCAGTTCATGATACCATATGGCCTATAATGGTCACAATTTCTGTGAATAATATGTTCTTTATCTTTGTTTTGTTTTTAAATTATCATATCTTGCCTTGTTGAATCACAGGGATTTATTGACTTCTTAAGAAAAACTACAGTGGGGATGCCAACCAGCAGATGTATGCCCACAGACCACTGCCATCATGTAATTAAATAGGAATGCCGCATTGATCAGACTTGTATTCCAAAATAATAATCAAATCCAATGCCAAAAGGGAAGGAGAGGGAAAAATGCCATGACACCAGGTGGCCATGTTGGTGTTAAAGGGATTCATAAGGCACTCATGCCTCCCTTGAAAACCTATTAGTTTGTATTTCTTGCAACATCTTATTCTTGTCTTCAAAGCATCCAATTGTAAGAGGTAAATTACATGTGCATTTTTTATTGAAGTTGTCAGTAGATTTATGGATGGGAAAATAATACCTGAACAAATGATCCTCTAAAATAGTTTTGTTGTTCTGCAAGTGATTTCACCATGTCCTGCTCTTTCCAAAATCCTTGGGAAGTTTGTTCTGCTTGGTTCTTTTTTACTGTGTTTTCCACTAAAACAAATGCTTTATACAAGTCAGAAATGAGATAGTGCTGACAGATTCTGCATTTAGGTCAACAATGCTGGGTTACTGGAGAACAATCGAATTACCACACCAGAAGGGTGCGCCCTTTCATATTTCACCATATAAATTTGATCTTTACTTACTCTTTGCATATAAAGTTCGGCATGTAGTTTCATTTTTAATATAATCATTTATATATCCTGAACTACTTTGGTTTATGAGATGAAAATTTCTTTTCTAACCATCCTGAAACTAACAACTTGCCTATCACTTTTTTATCATCTTCTACCAGACTCGAGTTAAACTTTGCTGTTAATGTAGCAGCAACTTATGCTATTACAGAATTAATGATGCCATCATTGGAGAAGGCAGCACCTGATGCTCGGGTTATTACGGTTTCTTCTGGTGGCATGTACACAACTCCCTTGACTGAGGATTTGCAGGTCACTTTCTTTTTATTCATACTTCTTAAATGAGCAAACACTATAGGTGGATTTGGTGTTACTGTTAAGCTTGGGTTTTGTGTCTTGTCATTTTAAATCAATTTATTCTATTGCTGCATTCTTTAATTATTACATTTTTCCTGTCAATTAACTTTTGTCTATTGAGTTCTTTAGACTGATGGTTTGATTGATAGTCTGAACGGTAACAATCTGCTGGGGTTTCAAACTTCGAATCTTGAACTTACTGATATTGTTCACTGCAGTTCAGTGAAGGCAAGTTTGATGGGATGGTACAGTATGCTCGAAACAAGAGAGTTCAGGTCAGTAAACAAGAACTAGAATTCCTTTGCAATATCATCCGTCCAATCATGCATTTTACTCTGAATACCTAAGCATGAGTATAAATTTTTCAATATTCCAGTGCCAAAAACTAAAAGCAGGACTTGGAGCCTGCCATGTAAGATATGATCTAGAGTTGAATATAGTCAGAACCTTCTCTTGATCAGAAGAATAGCATACAAGAAGTTGATGAAGCAAACAAGTGATAAAGATGCATTTGTCTATATTGAAGAACATTAGTTCCTTGGACTAGTACTTATAAGATATTCATTATGAGAACACTATTCTGCCACCAGCTGTGTTTCTCTGGGTATAAATCTTAATATTGCTATTGTCTCAACATCACATATTAAAAATGACTTTGACCTGCCAGACAATATCTTTGTTCTGCTTAAACTAGTGCCTTGTTCTGCCATCTTTCTAATCTTTTAAGCAATGTAGATCCATCAATTTAGAATTAAGAACCCTCCAAACCAATATTGGCATTGATCTAAGCGTAAATTTGTCATCTTATTGTCACTCAAAGTTGAGGACTCTTGGAACAAGAAAAGCCAAAAAGCTGTAGTATGAAAGATATGGAACATTGAGGCAGCTTTTGAAACCAATACCTATTCTTATAAAAACTAGATGTGTATGTTCGGTTATGCACCAGAAGGGCAGTTAACTCTCATTAATTGAAAATTGAATTGTGAACCATATAAGCCTACTGTCAGCGTAATAGAGCAACATTTAAAGAACTTATTAGAGAAATATATAAATCCCATTGCCAATTTTCAACTTTGACATCATGTCTTCATGGCTCTCTATGAAGGGTTATTTTAAATAAAGAATGATTCTTAAAACAATCTAGGTAGAAGATCTGGAGCCACGTGAAGCTTAACAGGGGCCTAATAGAGTTTCTATCATCTACAAGGTTCAATTGCAGATTATCTGTTTTAATGAGTTGAAGAAAACTTTCAAGCTGTCCTTGTTGACCTGATAGATACGGTGGATTCTTTTCCAAACTATGTTGCATCAAAAGCTACATGCTTGGCATTATTCTTCATGCTTCATACTAATTGCAAAACACGTCAAGATGCTTCTATCTCTTGTTTACATGAATATAATTAACACATTTGGGTTCCTTTCCTTCCGGCCCAACATGTTTCAGGTGGCATTAACTGAAAAGTGGGATGAAACATACAACAATAAGGGGTTAGCTTCTACGCAATGCATCCAGGCTGGGCAGATACTCCTGGAGTAGCTAAAAGTTTGCCTGACTTTTCAAAGAAGTAAGAACATGAATCCTTCAGTCATGACTGCATTGCACTTGTGCATTTCTATAGCTTGATATATTTGCACGTATAATCCAGTCTATCAGGGAAGTTTAGAACAAGCAAGGAGGGAGCAGACACTGTGATTTGGTTGGCCTTACAACCAAAGGAGAAGTTGGCATCCGGTGCGTTCTATTTTGACCGTGCAGAAGCACCTAAACATTTGCCATTCGCTGGGACAGCTAGGTCACATATGGTCATTGATACCATCACTAACAAGCTCCGTGCCTTGTGTGATCTACCTTTGTAAATATAAGCTTGTGTTACAATAAGCTTGATTTCCTAGGTCTGTACCATGGCAGGGTACAATTCTACCATGAGACTACTGGTGCTGTGGTGTTAGAATCTGAAAGGTCATGTTATGACAATATGACATTATTGGTCCATTGTAATTGTAACTACTTGTTTTGTGATTGCAACATGATCTAGTAACTTTAGGTACAACAACATTACATAAATGAGCTTGTCTGCAATCTGGGCAAAAGAAAAGAAAAGGAGCCAAAACTTTTGAAAACTCCAAACTCTTCGGTGTTGGATTATTAATCGAACGGGCTTATATGTGAAATAATTATGTATTGCAGACTGCCAAATAAGGTTAAGCCCAATTAAAAGTGATTTGTTAATGTTTCGGTGATTTGGTCTTTAATGTATCTGATAGAGTGTGAGCCTTTAATGTGTAGAGACCTAAGAGGTGATTTCTATTTTTATGATGGGCTAAAATAGAAATGCTAAAAGATAACAAGAAGTTATCTATATATAGCGGTTATGATTCCGGATCGTACGTAAAACTTTCTTCTCTGAATCTATCATCAGAAAGAAAATCCTAGAGAAAATTTTAAAGGGCCTTTGGGAGAACGTGCTGATCTGGAAGGCCAACCGCATGGCTCTGGAGAGCAATCAAACAATATGGATTTAGGTACGCTTTTGTTTATTGTTTATTGATTCTTGATGATTGAATATGAATGATTCTTGGATTTTTGATGATGGTTTTCATCAAAGGTTTAGGTTTAATTTCTAACAATTGGTAAGAGCCCATTTTCATGTTGAATCATTAAGAAGGAATTTAGCTTCGTTTTTTTATAGATTCAAATTACTTTGGGTATATATATATATATATATATATATATATATATACACATATTTTTTAATAAAAAAGGGAATGATTATCATCGTTACGGCCATCGGCACCGAGGTTATATATATATATATACACATTTTTAATAAACTAATCTCCGCCTGCGTGAAAAAGGGAATGCATGAGAAGGAATGAGTTATGTGCTTATAATTCAAAACCACTTGCTACTCATTAACTTCCACTCGAGTTTTTGGGCCACGTGTTTCGGCTTGCTAGCGAAGTTGACTGGGCTAGCGAGTGGGCTTGGGACATTGCAAATTAGCGGGTGGGCTCTTGGAATATATGCGATATGGATGCAGGTTCAACCATGCGACCGAGGTTGGGTACTAGAAGGCTATAGGGGCAGACCGCAGCATCCAGTCCAAGGCCATGGCGGGGTGATAAATTAATTTTGGCATATTTTTTTAAGGGAGTTTGATATTTTATTTTAAAGCTAATTTTGATGCAATCTTAAATTCAATTATTGGAATAGTTTTATATATTTTGAGACGAATTAGCTGAAGCAACATGTCGCTAAAGTGACATTGTGAAAATTAATTTATTTTAAAATATAAATGGTTGTGTGGATGTAACTTATGTGAATATTTATCGGCCCAAAAGAAGGTGAATATATAACAGAATTACATGTACATCTGTTGTAATAAATACGTGGTGATTATTCGGTTTTTACATATGAATAATAAATCGATCCAAAGGAAGATTTATTATTCGATATGTTATTTATCATTAGTGTTTGATTACACCAAGATATCTCTTACAAGTTAATATTTTATCCAAAGATAAAATATTGATGGAGTGTTCGGTATCTTGAGATGGGGTTTACCTTTATTTGAATTTATTTATTTGCTTCAAAGACATATGTGAGCTTGTTTTGTTGTTTGTTATTGTTCTCTGTTCAGCTACTACTCCTGCTAATATTATTGTTAGCATCAATTCAATTTTTATGCTAAATGGCTCTAACTTCAAGTCATGGCAAGAGAATCTCATGATAATTCTCGGAATCATGGATCTCGACCTTGCTTTAAGGACTAATGTCTACCACCTCTTATGATAAGAGTACCTCTGATCAAAAGAGGGAGACGAAAAGTGGGAGAGATCAAATCGCATGTATATGCTGATCATGAAGAAAGCCATTCCAGAAGCATTCAAGGGCACAATGTCTTAAGAAATCACTACGGCTAGGGATTTCTTTGTAGATATTGAAAAGAGGTTTGTCAAGAACGAAAAGGCTGAAATTAGCACGCTCTTGACAAGCTTGATTTCAATGAGGTATAAAGGAAAGGCAATATTAGGGAGTACATCATGGAGATGTCTATTTTGCTTCAAAATTGAATGCACTTAAGCTTAAACTCTCCGAGGATTTGCTAGTGTATTTGGTTTTGATATATCTTTGGGCATAGTTTAACCAGTTTAAGGTGAACTATAATATTAAAAGAGACTTGGTCTCTGAATGAGCTCATATCACACTGAGAGGAAAGGTTGAAGCAAGATAAGACAGAGAGTGCTACCTGGCCTCAACTCCTAAGAACAAGGGCAAGGAAAATAAAAGAAAGAAGGATAAGGAAGCTGCAGATACAACACCTCATAAGAAACAACAAAAGAAACCGTCTGTCCCGGATTGTACTGGTTGTTTCTTCTGTGGAGCTGAAGGGCATAAGAAGAAGTAATGCACCAACTATCATGCTTGGCGTGCTAAGAAAGGTATGCTTCTTAATTTGGTTTGTTCTGAGGTTAATTTAACTTCAGTACATAGATACATGTGGTGGATAGATTCTGGTGCAACAATTCACATCATGTGTCTATGCAGGGTTGCTTGAGTTGCCGAAAGTCAAGTGATGGTGAAAGATACATCTATGCGGGGTTGCCCTAAGAATAATTTTGAGAAAAAGAAAATGCAAAAGAATCTATACCTCAGTAGTAGGGAGTCTGATGTATGCTCATGTTTGTACGCATCTGGATATTGCATACATTACTGGAATGCTAGGCAGATATTTAAGCAATTCAGGATTAGACCATTAAAAAGCAGCCAAACGGGTTTTGTGGTACTTATAGAGAACAAAGGACTACATGCTCATGTATCAGAGGTTGGATTAGCTGGAGATTGTTGGGTATACTACTCCGATTTTGCTAGATGCCAAGATAGTATGAAATCTATGTCGAGCTATATCTTTTTGCTAGCTGGAGGTGGCGTCTCTTGGAAGAGTGTTGAACAGTCTCTTATAGCCTCTTCTACTATGGCAGCAGAATTCATAGCGTGCTATGAGATGTCCAATCACGGAGTATGGCTGCAGAATTTTATTATGGGGTTGCACATGGTGGATGGTATTGAAAGACCACTCAATTTATTTTGTGACAATAAGTCAACAGTTCTATATTCCAACAACAACAGCAGCTCGACAAAGTCGAAGCATATAAACATCAAGTTCCTAGTTGTTAAATAAAGAGTTTAGAGTGGACAACTGTCTATAGAGCACATTGGAGCAAACTCCATGGTTACGGATCTGCTTATTAAGGGATTGCCATCCAAAATGTTTCATGAGCAAACTGCTCGTATGGATGTCATGTCTGTTATTGATATTTAGTTTTAGTGGGAGTTTGTAAATTTTTTTTCGATGCTCTTATGATGTAGACATTTTTCAGTTTATTAACACTTTGATTTTGGTATAGTTTGATCTCACTAAAGTTTAAGGAGGACCAATTGAAAATAGGCATGTTAAGATCACATTACATAAAATTTTCATGCTACACATCCACATCATGATCCATGTCATTTAGTTGTATCAACATATGCGACCATTGATGGGTCAAGTTACGATAGATGTAATACAGGCCGCTTTGATCCTATGTTGGTATGAGTGATGGATCGGATTGGTTATAGATACATTTCGGTAATGAAGTAAAATTGAGCTCATTTGGTTATTTTTGTAAAGCATAATTATAAGGTTACACATATAACCTAAGTGAAAAATTGTTGGATCATTAATCCAACATTGGGCTTATATGTAAAATAATTGTGTTGCGGACTGTCAAATAAGGTTAAGCCCAATTAAAAGTGATCTGGTAAGGTTTCGGACCTTTCGGTGATTTGGGCTTTAATGTATTTGATAGGGTGTGGGCCTTTAATGTGTAGAGACCTAAAGGGTGATTTCTATTTTTATGATGGGCTAAAATAGAAATACGAAAAGATAACAAGGAAGTTATTTATATATAGTGGTTATGGTTCTGGATCGCACGCAAGACATTCTTCTTTGAATCCCATCATCAAAAAGAAAATCCTAGAGAAAATTCTAAAGGGCTCTCTAAGAGAACGTGCTGATCTGGAAGGCCAACCGCACGGCTTTGAAGAGCAATCAAACAACATGGATTTAGGTACACTTCTGTTTATTGTTTATTAATTTTTGATGATTGAACATGAATGATTCTTGGGCTTTGATGTGGCCGGTGGTGCCACATGGACAATAACGCAAAGTTGGCAAACGGCGTGAGCGGAAGCTAGCGGACGCGTCTCTCCCAAGTCGGCCTCCAGTGGCCCCGACTCTCCTGAGTCGGCCTCAGCGGACCCGACTCTTCCAAGTCGGCCCCTAGCGGCCCCAACTCTTCCAAGTCGGGGCCACTGCTAAATCGGCCCTGACATACCTGACTCTTCCAAGTCGGCCTCCGGCGGCCCCGACTCTTCCAAGTTGGCCCCAGCGGGCCTGACTCTTCCGAGTCGGCCCCAGCGGCTTCTAACAGACCCATCTACCACTCAGCCTGCGCCACCTGACACAGCCAGGCCCACCTACCATCTGACCATGCAGCCTGACACAGCCAGGCCCACCTACCGCCTGACCCATACTGTTGATGGGACCAGGCCCATGCGCTCGACGGGAAAAGGCCCACCAACCAGCTTTCATTCACGTAATAGTCATTATCCCCGCAGACATTCCTTTTCATGGAATTCTACGTAGCTGACTCCCATGCTGATACCTAAGGCCTAGAAAGGTAAGAGGACTCAGTATCAAGGTACGTGAACACAAGTATCGCACGCTCACACTTACATAGACTTAGACACTTCACTCTCTTGGAAAGCTCCCCGAACCCTCAGGATCTTCCCTCTTTAGGGAGCTTCTTCAAGCTCCCTCTCTGCTGTAACCTCGGTTGCTGACTTGACCGTCGGAGGGTCCTTACCGGAGTTTCCTCCGGCCATGGGACTTTTTGCAGGTTGCTCATCCGAGGAGGGCTACATCAGCAGACGAAACTTCTCTCCGGCATCTAGCTCCAGTGATCGAGCGTCAACAGATTGGCGCACCAGGAAGAGGGAGGGCGGCAATGAGACGAGCTCTGTAACACTTGTTAAGCGAGTTTTCTTCTCCTCTTCATCAGCAATGGTGGTAACACGTGCCTAGGATTCCTCTGCCAGTTACCCTGGGGGGCACCTTCCACCGGCGAGCAGCGGGAGGTCAACCTCACTGCCAACCCACCGGCTACCCCGTGCCACCAGCGGCAGCCACTTAAGCTGAGCAATTGGCCGCACTCACCCAGCAAGTCCAAACTCTCACCACGATGATCCATGGACTTCGGGAGCAGCAGTCCATGGCCACCTAGCATCAACCTGCTCCATCCGCACCACCGCCGACTGCGCTGGCTAGTCAGCAGTCCGCAAGGAGAAGATCCTCCTGTCGAGAGGCTGACCACCGTTGGGCTTCTCCTCGAGGGCACTGCTGGGAGCCCCTCAAGTGATCACGCTCCCCCGCTCGCAACCCAAGCGAGTCCTCCCCGGAGCCTCAGCACCAGGAAGAGCCGAAGCGAAGGCACCACCTCCTGCATTATTCCTCTTCTTCTTCTTCATCATCCTTTGGGCCACCAAGAAAGATGTCGACCATTAATCGCCAAGCGGAGGAACATCTAGACGAATACCATTGTCGGCTGGAGGAGCTTGCCAAAAAAGTCAACAACCAGCAGGAGGAGTACGACACCCGTCCTCCTTACACTCGCTGAATCCTAGACAAGCCCATCCCCTTCAGATTTTGTCTCCCCTAGCTAGATCCATGCAATGGTACGATCGACCCCCTCAATCACCTCGAGAGCTACAAAGCTTTCATGCAGGTCCAAAGGGCTACGGACGGCCTCCTGTGTAAGGCTTTCCCCGCCACTCTACGGAAAGCCGCATGCGCCTGGCACTCCCGCCTGTCCTACACAGCATCGATTCCTTTCGAGAGCTGGAAAGGGCATTTCTAGCACACTTCAACGCTTGTCGGAGGATTTCATGGGTCGCGGACAGCCTCTTCTCCATGCGTCAGAAGGAGGGAGAGTCGCTTCGGGACTTCGTGGCCCAGTTCAAATCAGCCGCCCTTGAAGTTTACCATCTGGACGACACGGTGACAACTCTGGCGCTGAAGCAAGGATTTCTCCCCTCTCGTTTCACTTTCTCTCTAGATAAGAAGCCTTTCAGCTCCTACTCTGACCTTCTTCTCCGTGCACAGAAGTACATCCGCGCAGACGAGGCCGACTTCACCCGCCATGAATCTGAACGGAGATCCAGCCGAAGGTCCACCCGTCCTGAGCCAAGTGGATCCTCCCATCCTAAAAGCCCAAGCTATCGCGCCGATCGGACAACAGGCATCGAAGCCTCGCCCCTCGGAAAGCGAGCTCATGCCTCTGCTCGCCCCCCGCTCTCACATTCTTATGGAGATTGACGGCGAGCCATATCTCCAGCGACCTCCTCCTATGAAGAAAGGCCTCCCCCACGACAAAAGCCACTACTGTCGTTTCCACCAGGACTACGGCCATGACACCGACAACTACTACAGCCTGAAGCGGCCCATCGAGGAACTCATTCAGTAGGGTTACCTCAAAAATATGTCCAGAAGGTGCCCCTGGCAGTACGGTGCTCATGGGGCCTCCACCTGTTCAGGCTGCTATCGACAATGCCCCAATGGAGAGGACGATGGGGATGGTGTCTTGGGGAGCGACCTCTTCATCTAAGCGGCCGAGGGCGAGCGGGGGTTTAGATGATGTAATCTCCAGCAAGGAGTTAGCCAGGGTAGAAAATGTAAACAATGAAGGCATAGTTGTTTCGATGACGATTGCCAAGCATCCTGTAAAAAGGATCTTGGTTGATAGTGGCAGTTTAGCTGATATCATTACTTACGATGCATTTGTTAGGATGGACTTGCCTCTTAACTCTCTTCAGCCAGTAATGGCTCCCCTGGTCGGTTTCATGGGAGATTCAGTAAGGGTGAAAGGCGAAATCTCTTTGCTAGTGACGGCCGGGACTCCACCGCATCAGAGCATAGTTATAATGAAGTTCCTGGTCGTCCGCATACCTTTGGCATATAATGCCATCCTCGGCCAACCCGGCCTCAAACCTTCTTGACGCGGTCATCTCCATTAAGCGCTTGCTTGTGCAGTTCCCCACCAGCAACAGAGTTGGCGAAATGCAAGGAGAGACCAGCTCGGTCCTATCCTGCTATCACGCAGCTTCAAGTTCCCAAGGGGTCAAGCCGACTTCGAAGGTGCCAGACCTTAGAGAATCTAGTAAGGAAGGAGAACCGACTGAGCGGCTACTGACCTTTCCACTGGAGGACAATCCAGCGAGGACGGTGCGAGTCGGCGGACTCCTCCCTTCAAAAGACCATGATTGCATCTTGGCTTTCCTGCGGGCCAACTCGGACATCTTCGCCTAGTCGGCGTCCGACATGCCCGGCATTCCATCGGAGGTGATCACTCATAAGTTCAACATCAACCCGAAGCACCATCCGATCCACCAAAGAAAGAGAAGTTTTGCCCCTAAGCGGCAGAGTGCCATTGATGAGGAGGTTAACAAGCTGCTCGCTGCCGACCACATTCGGGAAGCGCACTATCCAAACTGGTTGGCCAATGTAGTTATGGTCCAAAAGGTGAATGGGAGCTGGAAGATTGCATCGACTTTCCGACCTCAATAAGGTATGCCCAAAGGATAGCTTTCTTTGCCCCGGATTGATCAATTAGTAGACTCAACATCCAGCCACAAGCTTCTTAGCTTCATGGACACTTTCTTTGGGTACAACCAGATAAAGATGGATCCGAATGATGAGGAGCACACCTCTTTCGTGACCGAGAAGGGCATTTACTGCTATAAGGTAATGCCTTTCGGCCTTAAGAATGCGGGAGCAACTTATCAAAGGTTGATGAACAAAGTCTTCCAAGACCAGCTGGGTCGGAATATGGAGGTTTATGTGGACGATATGCTGACAAAGAGTGCCTGCACCTCTGACCATGTTTCTGACTTGGAGGAGACCTTCAACAACCTTTGTCGTTTTCAAGTCAAGCTGAACCCAAAGAAGTGTGCCTTCGGGGTTACGGCGAGCAAATTTTTAGACTTTATGGTGACCCAGCGAGGGATTGAGGCAAACCCGAAGAAGATCAGCACCATCCTTGACATGAGGCTGCCGACCAACAAGAAAGAGGTGCAGCAGCTCACTGGAAGGGTGACGGCCCTAAGCCGTTTCCTTTCCAAATCAGCTGAAAGTGCCTACCTTCTTCATAGCCCTATGCAAGGTAAACGGGTTCGAGTGGACGAATGACTGCTAGAAAGCTTTTGAAGGGTTGAAAACGTTCCTATCTTCCCTGCCACTCCTGTCGAAACCGAAGACGGGGAGAGTCTTTTTCTTTACCTTGCCGCCTCCTCAGAAGCTGTCAGCTCCATCCTGGTGTGCCTCGACATCGACGGAACCCAGAAGCCTGTCTACTATGTGAGTAAGGTACTCCATGATGCTGAGATCAGATACTCTAAGATAGAGAAGATTATTTTTGCTCTGATCGTCTTCGCCCAGCGTCTCCGTCCATACTTCCAGGCTCACCCTATTTTGGTGCTCATGGACCAACCCCTTAGAGCCATCCTGGCTCGTCCTGACACCTCGGGCCAACTTGCCAAATACGCGATCAAGCTGGGAGAATTCGACCTCTCATTCCAAGCGAGGTCGGCTTTAAAATCTCAGGTTCTAGCCGATTTCCTGATCGAGTGCGCTTGGACGGAGGAGCAAGCAAAAGAATCTCCCGTGGAGCAACCCGACGCTGAGGTTAACGACATAGGGGAATTTTGGATCCTCCACATTGACGGTGCCTCAAACTCCCAAGGAAGCGGTGCCGGCCTCATCCTTACAGGTTTGGGGCGAGAAGGTGGAGTGCGCCCTTCGTCTTTTGTTCAAAGCTATGAGGCACGGGACCCCACCATGGCTCGATACCTGGATAAGGTCCGACTCCTAATCTCCTCATTGGCCTACTTCAATATCAGCTACATCCCTCGGAGCAAGAACGCCAAGGCCGACATCTTTCCGCCTGGCCACTTTGGTCGGCGGTGTCACAAGGGATGCCTACATCGAGCACCTGGAGAGGCCCAGCATCGAGGACAAAGAGGAGGTCCTCCCGCTGGCCCAAGAGCCGACTTGGATGGATGCCTACATTTGTTAGCTTACGGACGGCACCCTCCCAGCTAACCGCAAGGAAGCCAGGCTGCTCAAGTGAAGAGCCTCTAAGTTCACTCTTCTGGATGGACGTCTGTATAGGAGATCATTCCCTTACCCCCTTCTCAAATGCATCAGACCTGCAGATGCGACTACATCCTCAGAGAGATCCATGAAGGCATATGTAGAAATCACCTGGGGGGTAGATCGCTGGCCCAAAAGGCCCTCTGTTAAGGCTACTTATGGCTTATCATGAGGAAAGATGACGCCAAGCTGGTTCAAAAATGCGATGGCTGCCAGCGGCACGTGCATATTCAACGTCAGCCGTCTGCCTCATTGAGTCCGCTCTCGGCCCCATGGCCCTTCGCCCAGTGGGGGATGAACATTCTTAGACCATTTCCCTCGGTCTCGGGCCAACGGAGGTTCTTGCTCATCGCCATCAACTACTTCACCAAATGGGTTGAGATCGAGATGCTAGCCAAGATTACCGAGAGAAAAATTAAAGCCTTCTTCTGAAAATCTATCATATGTCGTTTCGGCTTGCCTCACACCATCGTCACCAATAACGACTGGCAGTTCAACAATGCCACATTCAAGACTTTTTGCGCTGAGTTAAACATCTGCCACCGGTTTACCTCTGTCGGCCACCCACAGACTAACGGGGAGGCCGAGGTTATGAATCGCACCATCCTTCGAGGACTCAGAACTCAGCTGGATGGATCCAAGGGCCGGTGAGTAGAAGAGCTTCCCAGCATGCTGTGGGCATATCATACAACTCTAAGGGCTTTGACGAGCGAGACTCCCTTTAGTCTCGTCTTTGGATCCGAGGCGATCCTCCCTGTTGAGATCGGCTTGCCGAGTCCCCGGGTAGAGTCCTACAACAAAGAAGATAATCCCACACAACTGAGAGCCAACCTTGATTTCATCGATGAAGCACACGATCGAGCACGGCTCCGGATGGCAACCTTTCGCCAGCGGACGGCCAGGTATTACAATGCTCGAGTACGTCCCAAGACATTTCGCCCCGGAAACCTAGTCCTCAAGAAGGCCATGGTGTCCAAGCCAACGGAGGGAGGCAAGTTATCCCCAAATTGGGAAGATCCTTACCGTGTCATCGAGGTACTTCACCGGGGGCATACCGGATTGGAGAGCTCAGCGGGCAACCCATCCTTCGTACTTGGAACGCGGATAACCTTCGCCAATACTATAAATAATGTATCCCTTCCGTGAGTGTCAATAAAGGATTTCCTCAACATTACACCTGGCTCACCTCCGAATCTGAGGACTTATTGTCTAAAGAAGCTCGTCGCCATCGCGGCTAATGGGATACCACTTGATCCGGCTAGGAGACACCCCCAAGTCGGTTCAAGTCCCTAACAGCTCCATACCTGATCGAGTCGCCCCTCGGGCTGGCACACAAACCCCAAGGCGGTTCTAAAGGAGCTCGTCGGCATTGCAGCTAACGGGACACCACTCGGTCCGGCTAGGAGATGCCCTGAGTTGGTTCAAGTCTCTAACAGCATCGTACCCGATCGAGTAATCCCTCGGAATGGCACACAAACCCCCAAGGTGGTTCTAAAGGAGCTCGTCGGCATCGCGACTAACGGAACACCACTCGGTCCGGCTAGGAGATGCTATCGAGTCGGTTCAAGTTCCTAACAGCTCCATACCCAATCAAGTCGCCCCTCGGGCTGGCACACAAACCCCTGAGATAGTTCTAAAGGAGCTCGTCGGCATCGTGGCTAATGGGACACCACTCGGTCCAGCTAGGAGATGCTCCCGAGTCGGTTCAAGTCCCTAACAGCTCTATACCCGATCGAGTCACCCCTCGGGCTAGCACACAAACCCTCAAGACGATTCTAAAGGAGCTTGTCGGCATCACGGCTAACGAGACACCACTCGGTCCGGATAGGAGATGCCCCCGAGTTGGTTCAAGTCCCTAACAGTTCTGTACCCGATCGAGTTGCCCCTCGGGCTGGCACACAAACCACCGATGTGGTTCTAAAGAAGCTCATCGGCATCACGGCTAACGGGACACCACTCGGTCTGGCTAGAAGACACTTTCGAGTCAGTTCAAGTCCCTAACAGCTTCGTACCCAATCGAGTCACCCCTCGGATTGGCACACAAATCCCCGAGGCGGTTCTAGAGGAACTCGTCGGCATCGTGGCTAATAAGACACCACTCGGTCTGGCTAGGAGACACCCCCGAGTCGGTTCAAGTCCCTAACAGCTCTGTACCTGATCGAGTCGCCCCTCGAGCTGGCACACAAACCCCTGAGGCGATTCTAAAGGAGCTCGTCGGCATTGCGGTTAACGAGACACTACTTGGTCCGGCTAGGAGATGCCTCCGAGTCGGTTCAAATCCCTAACAGCCCCGTACCCTATCGAGTCGCCTCTCGGGCCGGCACCCAAACTCCCGTGGTGGTTCGAGAACCTAGCAGCCTCGTACCCATTAAAGTCATTTCTTGAGTTAGTTTACAAGCCCCTAAGGCGGTTCTAAAAGGCCCCCTAAGCACGTTCAGGTCTTTTTCAATTGGCGACAACATTCTATGTCCACCCAGCCGGGTGCCTAAAGTGCGAAGGACTTAGCTGGCAATGCAGGCCCCTATGGGCCCAGGTTAGCAGTGGCCGCTCGCTATCGAACCTAAGTCTTCAGAATTACGGTGGCACTACATATATGTGGAACAGTTGTGAAGAATGAGAAGAAAATTTTTAAGCAAAATACTTTCCTTTTTCATTAATATCTTCGGCAGTTACAAAGTCTGACTTGAAGTCGGTTACAAAAAGAAAAGGAAAATGATACAAAGAGTTCCTAATCTATGGTCTGCTAGGCCCCGATTCTCTGCCGACCTCGTCCCCGCTCAGCTCTTCGTCGCCAGGTCCCTAGGCTGGATGGCTTCAAGATCGGAGTTACTGATTCCAAAGACCTCAGACACCTTCGCCTTGCACTAGTTGAAGCCTTGTCCGTAGGCATCGATGCTGGCCTCGGTCACCTCTTGCTCAAACTCTGGCGACCCTCGGAACTCTGCGATGGCATTTTGAGCCCGGGCCTCAGCTTTCTGGGCTTGTACCTCAGCTCCCCAGGCCCGACTCTTGGCCTCTTCAGCTCGGGCCCCGGTATCCCAGTCTTGGGCCACAGCTTCGGCCCGTCTATGCTCTGCCTCGCATGCCGTCATCTTTGCCATGGCGGCCCTCCCCAAAGCGGCCTGAGTCTCAACCGCCGCCGTGTCAGCCCAATCCTTGGCATCCTTAAGTTGGCGGGCCATCTCCTCCATCTTCTCCTAGACCGACTCCAGCCTAGCCAAGACTATGGCCAGCTTGGCCTCGGACGCGAAGGCTCGGTCGTGCTCAATTGTCGCCTTGCTCTCCGCCTCCTTGAACCGGGCCTGCCACTCATCCCGGTCGACTTTTGTAGTGAGGAGTTTGCCACCCAAGTCATTCTCCCGGGCCTTGGCCTCTTTCAGCTTCCGGGTGAACTTCTCGGTTAGTTTGCTGCACCGACCCCGGAACTTCTCCACCCTCTCCTGGGAGTGTATGGCCAAATCGCATGTTCGAATCATCGAGTCACGGAGGGCGAGGACTCCATTGGCCATCTGCATAAATCAACTTGTCAGGTATGTGTCACATCAAATAAGCGAGAAGAAAAGCATAATCAACAGTTATCTGGAGCACCGACATATAAGACGTGTCGAGGAGCCCGACGACGGTCTGTTGGCCGAGCTACGTGCGGAATTGCGGCAGCTGCAACCTCCCCAACAAGCGCTCCGCCAGCCCCGCATCCATAATGGTGGAGAGCCTCGGCGCCGGTTGCGGAGGTCGGCCCGGGCTTTCCCAATCGCTCGTCGGGTCATAGATCATGTGGTTGGTGGCGATGAGTCTTCCGGCTCGGCCCCATCTTCGTCCTCCGACTCCGCCCCAGCGCCTCTCGCCGTGGTTGTCGCCTCCCCCTATCCGGCCATTGGGGGAGCCTCTTTCGCCTCCTGTGATACCCCTCCCAATAGTCCTACATCAGGAAATTGGGAGTTTGTTGAGTGGTTTATATATAGTAAAGCAAGAAGGATAAGGCACCAATTGGATCCCTTTTGGCTGTGGTGGCCCAAGTTGGTGTGGGCCTTGTCCGTCTTGCTTTCTTGTAATGATCCGGATTATAATGACCCGGGCCCACGGGCCCGTTTCGTTACAAGAAAGTAAGACGGACAAGGCCCACACCAACTTGGGCCACCACAGCCCAAAAGGAATCCAATTGGTGCCTTGTCCTTCTTACTTTACTATATAAACCACTCAACCAACTCCCAATTTTTTGATGTGGGACTATTGGGAGGGGCATAACAATCTACCCCCCTTACAGAGGCGATGTCCTCGTCGCTAGGGGTAATTGATCACAACCACCAGACAGGCAAGGATCTAGAGATGGCCCCCACAGGTTCAAGAGGTGACTCCCATCCCCCATGGATGTAGCACTTTATCCTGTGTGGCACTTAGATCTTGCACTTTTGGCTGATGCAAAGCTCTGATACCATATTGTAACGATCCGGGCCCACGGGCCCGTTTCGTTGCAAGAAAGCAAGACGGACAAGGCCCACATCAACTTGGGCCACCACAGCCCAAAAGGAATCGAATTGGTGCCTTGTCCTTTTTGCTTTACTATATATAAACCACTCAACCAACTCCCAATTTCCTGATGTGGGATTATTGGGAGGGGCATCACACCTCCAGCTCGGGAGGAGCCGGAGGTCCACCTTCGGTTCTTGCCTACCCCTCCTTGGCAAGCTCCGTGTCGACGGAGGTCCCTACCTCGGGATCTAACTCCACAATCACTGGTCCATCGGCGGTCGGGACCCCCGCATCGGCATCAACTGGTGGGGCCAGTTGGCCCCCCTCCTCCGCTTACACCATGGCTGGCTCGGGAACTACTTCACCCGCCGGTGCCTCGCCCGAGATCCCCCTGCTCGGCCCTTCCACTGTAGCCGCCTCTGCCGCTGGAGCCGCCCCAGCAAGAGTCTCTGAGGCCCAGGCCGGCTCGGCCTGGGCCTTGCTTCGGGCCCTCTTCGCCGGCCTTACCTCCTCGCCGGCCTTCTGTCTCTTTCTTCGTAAGGCCGTCTTCAGCTTTTCAGCGGGCACCTTCATCGCTGCACAAAGAATCAGCAATCAGTAAAAGAAAAATCAGACCGTGGACAAGAAAGGCGGGTCTCGCGCTCACCAACCGCCGGAGCCAGCTCGGCCTCATAGAGATTCTCCTCGGCCAGTAATTCTTTGTAGGAGGGGATCTCGGAGGACGTCAGGCGATCGTAAAGCTTTTGATCCCTCTCGTCCACGGTGGAATTTTTGTTGGGGCCGATGTTGGGTTCTCTCCAATCCGCCCTCACTCCTTCCACGTGGGCATACAAAAAGTGGGATTTCCATTCCTTGACCTTGGAGGGGAGACAAAGAGGCAAGGCCTGACCCGGCCTAGAGGTAAAAACCCACCACGCATCCTCGCTGTGGTGGCGGAGCTTGTAGAAGGCTCAGAATAAGGAAAGCCTAGCCTTTGAGCCCTGAAAGAAGCTAAGGACGACGAACGTGCAGATGATCCGAATTGAGTTTGGAGTTAACTGTGCAGGAACTAACCTATATCTATCTAGCAGATTTAAAAAGAAAGGATGGAAGGGAAGGCGCAGTCCGCACCTGAAGAACTCCTCATACAGAGCAATCCGACTGGACAGATCAGAGGTTACTCTATCCTCGGGTCCTGGCATGGATAGCTGGATGAAGCTAGGGACCTGTACCTACTCCTAAGGCCTTCTATCTCTTCGGAGGTCATGGTGGAAGCCACCCCCTCGGCCCTGCCAAATCGGAGCAAACTGCCGGAGGAGGGGCCGGGCGAGCGGATGGTGGAGGATCTGCCCTAACCGGAGACTCTCGAGGGGACGACTGAGCACTAGCCATCGGGCAGTCACGGATGGTGATTCCTCCAATCGACTGGGGCACACGGCGGACCAGAGGGACATCATCCTCATCATCGGAAGAGCGAAAGGAGTCAACATGGGTCTCTTACCCTCCCTAATGGCGCGATGGTCTATGGGTTTTAAGGAAGGAAACAAAAAAGGGAAACTGATATGGCTGATCCAACACCGTCGGAATAAACGACAACAATAACGGCGACTGACGGAAGCTCTCTCAACCCCCGAGACCCCCTCTCGGTCTCAGGCCACATGAACAGTGTCACCACCCCCGAGACCCCCTCTCGGTCTCGGGCCACATGAATAGTATCTCAGCCCCCGAGACCCTCTCTCGGTCTCGGGCCACATGAACAGTATCTCAACCCCCGAGACCCCTCTCGGTCTCGGGCAACATGAACAGTGTCACCACCCCGAGACCCCCTCTCGGTCTCGGGTTACATGAACAGTATCTCAGCCCCCGGACCCCCTCTCGATCTCGGGCCATATGAACAGTGTCACCATCCCCGAGACCCCTCTTGGTCTCGGGTCACATGAACAGTATCTCAGCCTCCGAGACCCCCTTTCGGTCTCGGGCCACATGAACAGTGTCACCACCCCTGAGACTCCTCTCGGTCTTGGGCCACATGAACAGAATCTCAGCCCCGAGACCCCCTCTCGGTCTCGGGCCGCATGAACAGTATCTCCACCCCTAAGACCCCCTCTCGGTCTCGGGCCACATGAACAGTGTCACCGCCCGAGACCCCCTCTCGGTCTCGGGCCACGTGAATAGTACTTTGACCCCCGGCGCACGATCCAGCCTGCTCTGGGCCACCTGGCATGCCCACATGATCCGCCGCACATCTGTAGCAGGGTGTGACCATGCCTTATGGTCCGTTGTATGTCTGTCACTGTGCGCGACCATACCCCATTGTAGCGTGCGGTCCGCTACCTGCCCGCTACTGTGCGTGGTCACATCCAGCGGTGGTGCGCACCAGATATAGCCCCAGATGCAGGACACCTGTGAGGCCGTGCTGACCAATAACGCAAGACACCTCCGGCATGTATGGTGACAGTACAATCTGTCATTGTCAGCCTCATATTTTGCCCGTTATCGAATTGGGCTCCTGGAAGTCAGCGATCTTCGAACAGGTATAAAAGCATACGCTCACGCTGTAAATAGGAATCCTTGAACTCTGGTTTTTCTAGCTCTTTTCCACTAGTTAAGCCCTAACTGTTTAGTTTCCTTCGGCTAAATAGTTCTCATCTGTTCCCAAGTGACTGACTTGAGCGTCGGAGGGTCCCCACCAGAGCATCCGGTCTCCGAGGACTTTTCTTGCAGGAGTCCGGCGAGGAGGACATCCGTTTCCCCAACGCTTGAAGGAAGTGACTTGGCACCATCAGATTGGCACGCCAGGAAGGGGTGGAGAAAGAGATAGACATCGAACCAGCAATCTGCAACTCCTCTCTCTTCAAGCTCTTGAGTCATGGTGACAACCCGTGCGAAAGGGGGCTCTGTCAGTTGCGCTGGGGGGCAGCGCCAAGGAGCTGATCCACTGGCGGTTGCCCCCTCAGCTCTCCCGACCGGCGTCCCGGCACCGCCGCATCCTCAGGAGGCTGGACCTTCTGCTCCTTCGATCGACGTCCCTGTGCCTCCACCCCATCAGCCCCAGGAAGACCGGTTCGCCGCTCTAGCCACGCAAGTCCAATCCTTGGCGGCGGTGGTCCAAGGCCTGCAGTATCAGCAGGCAGCCCAGCGGCAGCCGGAGCCATTTCCATCGGTTCCGGGCGTGGTGCAACCCAGCCAGCATTCTTCCGAAGGAGGTCACCGGTACCGAAAGCTTGCCACCATCACGCCTCATCCAAGCCTTATCACCGGAAGGCCTCCAAAGACCCCGATCACCTTCTCTCCACGCCAGTGTTTCCCTAGGCGGCGACATGGGAAGGAGGTGGAGCACCGTCGCAGACATCGCCGTCACTTCCCCCCATCTTCAGAATCCTCGAGGGAAGGTTCTTTTGATGGGCGGATGGCCCGTCGGGCCAAATGTCGACTCGACGAGTACAACCAGCGGTTGGAGGAACTCAGCCGCCGGATCACCCACCTGCCTGAGATGGATTATGACAGCCGGCCTTCGCTGTCTCTCTGCATCATGGAAGAGCCCATCTCCACTCGGTTCCACCTCCCCCAGCTGGATCCTTACGATGGGACTACAGATCCCCTGGACCATCTAGAAAGCTACAAGGTACTCATGCAGGTCCAGGGGGCCACCGATTCGCTCATGTGCATCGCCTTCCCTGCCACCCTGAAGAAGGCTGCCCGAGCCTGGTACTCTTTCCTGCCGCCGTGGAGTATCGATTCCTTCTGTCAATTGGAAAGAGCCTTTTTGGCCCACTTTGATGCCTGCCAGAAGATTCCAAGAGTAGCTGACAGCCTCTTCGCTATCCAACAGAAGAGCGGCGAGTCTTTGCGGGATTATCTCGCTCGGTTCAAGGAGGAAGCTCTGGAGGTTTACAATCTTGAAGATTCAGTGGCCACTTTGGCCCTAAAGTGAAGGCTCCGTCCGTCCTGCTTCGCGTACTCTCTGGATAAGAAGCCGCCCGGTTCTTATGCCGAACTTTTGACCCGGGCCCAGAAGTATATCCGCACCGACGAGGCTGATTCCTCTCGGAGCGAGGCAAGTGGGAGCGCCCTTAAGAAGCCGGCCCGCCCTGAGCCTGTTGAAGTTCGACCCCAGAAACCTGAACCTCCCCGCCGACCAGACAATCGTCCCCGACCTCCTGCACAGAGAGATGGGCCCTACACTCCACTGCTCGCCCCTATATCGCACATCCTGCTCAAGATTGAGGGTGAGTCCTATCTTCAGCGCCCACCTCCGATAAACCCAAAGATCCCCCGCAATAAGAACCTCTACTGCCGATACCACCGGGACCATGGCCACGACACCGACGACTATCACCAGCTGAAGAAGGCGATAGAGGATCTTATCCAACGTGGCCATCTGGGGAAGTTTGTTCGGAAGAGCAACCTGGACGCTCCTGGCCCGTCAGTGCCTTCGTCGCCGATGATCGACAACACTCCAACTGAGAAGACGGTGGCGATGATTTCCTGGGGGGCAGGTGGCCCGCCCAAGAGGCCAAGAGGGGAGGGGGAATTAGATCCTGTAATTCCTTTCTTTAAGGAGGACTTAGAGGGGGTGGTGAATAAAAACGATGATAGCGTCGTCGTGTCCATGATGATCGCTAAGCATCCTGTAAAAAGAATTCTGGTTGATAGCGGAAGCTCGGTGGATGTTTTGAATTATGATGCTTTTATTCGCATGAACTTGTCGCCCGACTTGCTCCGGCCCATCGCTACGCCCCTGATGGGGTTCACTGGGGACTCTGTGAAAGTCAAGGGCGAGGTCACTCTTCCTGTCATGGCTGGCACAACCCCGCGCCAAAGCACCGTCCTCATGAATTTCCTGGTGGTCCGAGTGCCCCTCGCTTATAATGCAATCCTCGGGAGACCTGGGCTCAATCTTTTGGATGCTGTCATATCCACTAAACGACTCCTCGTAAGGTTTCCTACCAGGGAGGGAGTCGGGGAGATGTGGGGGGAGCAGAACCTGCTCCCACTTTGCTATCATACGGCCTCTAGTCCGCAGGAGGCGGCACCTGCACTTGCATCGGAGATACTGGACCCCCAGGACCTTGAGAGAAGAGGGGAGCCGGCCGAGCTCCTGCTTGCTTTCCCTCTCGGAGAGGACCCGACAAAGACAATCCAGATTGGAGCCCTACTCCTAGAGGAGGCCCGTGACCAGCTCCTCACTTTCCTACTGGCTAACGCAGATGTCTTCACCTGGTTGGCATCCGACATGCCAGGCATTCCGAAGGAGGTGATCACCCACCAGCTCAACATCAGGCCAGAGTGCCGACCCATTAGGCAGAAGAAGAGGAGCTTCGCCCCTGACAGGCAAAAGGCCATGGATGAGGAGGTGTGAAAACTGTTGGCAGCCGGTCACATCCGTGAAGTACACTACCCTGACTGGCTGACGAATGTCGTGATGGTTCGTAAGGCCAGTGGAAGCTGGAGGATGTGCATGGACTTCACTGATCTCAATAAGGCATGCCCCAAAGACAGCTTTCCACTGCCCGGATCGACCAGCTAGTGGATGCCACGTCCGGGCATGAAACTCTTAGCTTCATGAATGCCTTTTCGGGGTACAACCAGATCAGGATGAACCCGGCTGATGAAGAAGCCACCTCCTTTGTCACTGAAAAAGGGCTTTATTGTTACAAGGTAATGCTGTTTGGGTTGAAGAATGTCGGAGCTACCTATCAGAGGTTGATGAATAAGGTCTTTGAGGACCAGATCGGGCGTAACATGGAGGTGTACGTGGACGATATGCTAACCAAGAGCACCAATGCTGCTGACCACGTCACCGACCTTGCAGAGACCTTCAACAACCTGCGCCAGTACAAAATGAGGCTGAATCCCCGTAAGTGTGCCTTTGGAGTGGTGGCAGGCAAGTTCCTGGGCTTTATGGTAACCCAGCGGGGGATTGAAGCCAATCCTAACAAGATCCGGGCTATCTTGGATATGAGGCCCCCAGCTAATAAGAAGGAGGTGCAATGCCTAACCGGGAGGGTGGCGGCCTTGAGTCGCTTCATGTCGAGATCGGCAGAAAGGTGCCTGCCCTTCTTTAAGGCGCTGCGCAAGGTCAGTAGCTTTGAGTGGACAAAGGAGTGTCAGGATGCCTTTGAAGAGTTGAAGCGATTTCTATCCACTCCCCCGCTGTTGTCCAAGCCGGAGGGCGGGGAAGAGCTCTTCCTATACCTCGCAGCCTCCCCAAAGGCCGTCAGTTCTGTGTTCGTGCGCATGGAGGCCGACGGGGTGCAAAGGCCGGTCTACGATACCAGCAAGGTACTTCATGATGCTGAGACAAGATATACTAGAATCGAGAAGATCATTTTTGCCCTGGTGGTCTCTACCCAACGCTTCCGACCCTACTTTCAGGCTCATCCCATCGTGGTGCTCACAGACCAACCTCTTCGGGCCATCTTGTCTCATCCTGACACCTCTGTCGGCTGGCCAAATGGGCCATCAAACTAAGTGAGTTTGACCTATCTATTCGGCCAAGGTCAGCCATGAAGTCTCAGGTGTTAGCTAATTTTTTGGTTGAGTGTACTTGGATTGAGGAACGTACGGAGGAATCACGTCTGGAGGAACGTACGGACTCCTCCTCAGCCGAGGAGGTGAAGAAGGAAGACTGGATCTTGCATGTGGACGGAGCAGCAAATTCTCAGGGAAGCGGAGCCGGGCTCATCCTTGCAAGCCCCGAAGAGGAGGTGGTGGAGTATGCCCTTCGGTTCCAGTTCTCGGCCACTAATAACCAAGCAGAATATGAGGCCCTGTTGGCGGGGATGACGCTGGCTGAGGAGCTCGGTGCAGGGCGTCTGAGAGCCTTCACGGACTCCCAACTTATTTCTGAGCAAGTTGCTGGAGAATACGAAGCCAAAGACCCGACCATGTCCCGTTACTTGAGTAAGGTGCAGCTTCAAGCCTCTCGGTTCTCTTACTTTCGTGTCAGCTACATTCCCCGGACGGAGAACGCCGGGCCGACACGTTGTCCCATTTGGCCACCTCGACCGATAAGACACTGGGAAGAACATATGTGGAGCACTTGCAGACCCCAAGCATTGAAGCTGCAGAAGAGGCATTGCCGGTTGCGCAAGGGCCCTCTTGGATGGATGCTTATGCGCGATATTTGACCGATGGCACCCTCCCTGAGGACCCCGCGAAGGCTAGACTGCTCAAGCGGTGGGCCCCAAGGTTCCTGTTAATAGACGGGAGGCTCTATCGAAGGTCATTTTCGTACTCGGTCCTCAAGTGCGTAGGGCCAGCAGAAGCAGACTACATATTGCGGGAAATCCAAGAAGGCATCTGCGGGAGTCATCTGGGGGGCATAGCCCTAGCTCACAAGGCCCTACGACAGAGATACTACTGGCTGACCATGAAGGAGGATGCGGCTGAGCTTATTAAGAAGTGTGATAGCTGCCAGCGCCATGCCAATATTCAGCGACAGCCGACGTCTCAGCTGACTCCCTTGGTGGCACCTTGGCCCTTCGCCCAGTGGGGTATGGATATCTTGGGACCATTTCCCCCGGCCTTCGGACAACGCAAGTTCCTCCTGGTGGCCGTCGATCACTTCACCAAATGGATTGAAGCCGAAGCCCTTGCTAAAATCACTAAAAGCAAGGTGAAATCCTTCTTTTGGAAGTCTATTATATGCCGGTTCGGGCTACCCCATACTCTGGTCACCGACAACGTCCAGCAGTTCGATAACGCGCCCTTCTGAGGGTTCTACACCAAACTTGGTATCCACCAGAGATTCACTTCCGTCGGACACCCCCAGACCAATGGAGCAGCCGAGGGACCAATCGCATCATTCTTCAAGGACTAAGAGCCCGACTGGATGACTGCAAGGGGCGATAGGTGGAGGAGCTCCACAATGTGCTATGGGCCTACCATACAACACCACGAGCCCCCACCGAAGAAACTCCGTTCAGCCTGGTCTTTGGGTCCGAAGCTGTCATCCCGGTGGAGATAGGCTTCTCGAGTTCTCGGGTGGAGTCGTATAATGAGGAAGACAACTCGGACCGACTGCGGGCCAACCTCGACCTGGTGGAGGAGGTACGAAACTGAGCGCAACTGCAGATGGCGGTCTACCGGCAATGAGCTGCTAGGTACTACAACGCCCGTGTGTGTCCCAAGACTTTCTTACCGGGAGACTTGGTCCTTCGACGAGCTGAAGTCTCAAAGCCGACGAAAGGAGGCAAGCTAGCTCCAAATTGGGAGGGGCCCTACCGGATCGCCGAGATACTCCATCACGGTGCATACAAGATCAAAGAGCTGGATGGGAGGCCGCTCCCACGGACGTGGAACACCGACAACCTCCGTCTATACTATCAGTAGTACGTTTCCTTCCGGCATTAAATACCATGCTAGTATCCTTGTGGGTTGTCACCCTTCACTTCTCATCAATGAACTTAAATTCTAGTATCTCAGTTTTTCCACAAAGCCCAGTGTACCACTGGCAGAGCGATGTACCATCGGCTCTCAACAGCTTAAGCCCGACCCTGGTCGGCACAAAAGCCCTGGGCAAGCCAGGCACAAAGCCTGACTCCGATCGACATGAAAACCCTGGGCCAGCCAGGCACAAAGCCCAGTGTACCACTGGCAGAGCAATGTACCATCGGCTCTCAGCAGCTTAAGCCCGACCCCGGTCGGCACAAAAGCCCTGGGCCAGCCAAGAACAAAGCCCGATTCCTGTCGGCACGAAAGCCCTGGGCCAGCTAGGCACAAAGCCCAGTGTACCACTGGCAGAGCGATGTACCATCGGCTCTTAGTAGCTTAAGCCCAACCCCCGTCGGCACTTAAAGCCCTGGGCCAGCCAAGCACAAAGCCCGACCCCCGTCAGCACTTAAAGCCCTGGGCTAGCCAGGCACAAAGCCCGACCCCCATCGGCACTTAAAGCCCTGGGCCAGCCAAGCACAAATCCCGACTCCTGTTGGCACGAAAGCCCTGGGCCAGCCAGGCACAAAGCCCAGTGTACCACTGGCAAAGCAATATACCATCGGCTCTCAGCAGCTTAAGCCCGACCCTAGTCGGCACAAAAGCCCTGGGCCAACCAGGCACAAAGCCCAATTTCAGTCGGTATGAAAGCCCTGGGCCAGCCAGGCACAAAGCCCAGTGTACCACTGGCAGAGCGATGTACCATCAGCTCTCAGCAACTTAAGCCCGACCCCCGTCGGCACTTAAAGCCCTGGGCCAGCCAGGCACAAAGCCCGACCCCCGTCGGCACTTAAAGCCCTGGGCCAACCAGGCACAAAGCCCGACCCCCATCGGCACTTAAAGCCCTGGGCCAGCCAGGCACAAAGCCCGACCCCCGTCGGCACTTAAAACCCTGGGCTAGCCAGGCACAAAGCTCGACTCCGGTCGGTACGAAAGCCCTGGGCCAGCCAGGCACAAGCCCAGTGTACCACTGGTAGAGTGATGTACCATTGGCTCTCAACAGCTTAAGCCCGACCCCTGTCGGCACTTAAAGCCCTGGGCCAGCTAGGCACAAAGCCCGATTCCGATCGACACGAAAGCCCTGGGCCAGCCAGGCACAAAGCCCAGTGTACCACTAACAGAGCAATGTACCATGGCTCAGCAGCTTAAGCCCGACCCCCGTCGGCACTTAAAGCCCTGGGCCAGCCAGGCACAAAGCTCGACCCCCGTTGGCACTTAAAGCCCTGGGCCAGCCAGGCACAAAGCTCGACCCTCGTTGGCACTTAAAGCCCTGGGCTAGCCAGGCACAAAGCTCGACCCCCGGTCGGCACAAAAGCCCTGGGCCAACCAGGCACAAAGCCCGACTCTGGTCGGCACGAAAGCCCTGGGCCAGCCAGGCACAAAGCCCAGTGTACCACTGGCAGAGCGATGTACCATCGGCTCTCAGCAGCTTAAGCCTGACCCCCATCGGCACTTAAAGCCCTGAGCCAGCCAGGCACAAAGCCTGATTCGGTCGGCACGAAAGCCCTGGGCCAGCCAGGCACAAAGCCCAGTGTACCACTGGCAGAGCGATGTACCATCGGCTCTTAGCAGCTTAAGCCCGACCCCCGTCGCACTTAAAGCCCTGGGCCAGCCAGGCACAAAGCCCGACCCCGTCGGCACTTAAAGCCCTAGGCCAGCCAGGCACAAAGCCCGACCCCCATTGGCACTTAAAGCCCTAGGCCAGCCAAGCACAATGCTTGACCCCCGGTCGGTACAAAAGCTCTGGGCCAACCAGGCACAAAGCCCGACTCCGGTCGGCACAAAAGCCCTGGGCCAGCCAGGCATAAAGCCCAGTGTACTACTGGCAGAGCGATGTACCATCGGCTCTCAGTAGCTTAAGCCCAACCTCCATCAGCACTTAAAGCCCTGGGCCAGCTAGGCACAAAGCCCGATTTCGGTCGGCACGAAAGCCCTGGGCCAGCCAAGTACAAAGCCCAGTGTACCACTGGCAGAGCGATGTACCATCGGCTCTCAGCAGTTTAAGCCCGACCCCCGTCGGCACTTAAAGCCCTAGGATAGCCAGGCACAAAGACCGACCCCCGTCGGCACTTAAAGCCCTGGCTAGCCAGGCACAAAGCCCGACCCCTGTCGGTACTTAAAGCCCTAGGCCAGCCAGGCACAAAGCCCGACCCACGGTCGACACAAAAGCCCTGGGCCAGCCAGGCACAAAGCCAGACTCCAGTCGGCACGAAACCCTGGGCCAGCCAGGCACAAAGCCCAGTGTACCACTGGCAGAGTGATATACCATCGGCTCTCAGTAGCTTAAGCCCGACCCTCGTCGGCACTTAAAGCCCTGGGCCAGCTAGGCACAAAGCCCGACCCCCGTTGGCACTTAAAGCCCTTGGCCAGTCAGGCACAAAGCTCGACCCCCATCGGCACTTAAAGCCCTGGGCCAGCCAGGCACAAAGCCCGACCCCCGTCGGCACTTAAAGCCCTTGGCCAGCCAGGCACAAAGCCCGACTCCCGTTGGCACTTAAAGCCCTGGGCCAGCCAGGCACAAAGCCCGACTCCCGTTGGCACTTAAAGCCCTGGGCCAGCTAGACATAAAGCCTGGCATAAAGCCCGGCATACCCCCGGCAAAGCGGAGCATCATCAATCCTCAAGAGCCCGTCAGCCTCGACCTCTTGAGTCCAATGCCTCAACCCCAGGAAGCCCGTCCTTCCTGGTCCTAAGGTTCGGTCCTATCTAGCCATGTCAGCGATTCGCGAAAGAATTAAAGGTTCCCCCTCGGTGCTGATGAAGCCCCGAGAGGTCGCACGTCATTAGCCAATAAATTTGGGATAGAGATTGCAGATGGACAAAGACAATTCATCTTGAGAGAAAATGATATTTCATTAATTTGAAGTGATTACAAAAGCGCCGACCTTGTCGGACTTACAAAAATAAAATACAAGTGGAGGCTCACGGTTCAGTCGATGCGGGCTCATCATCGGATGAGGCCAACTCTGAGAGACGCTCTGGTTCGACCTTTAGGGCTTGAGGAAAGTTTAAGTTCCAAGCAACTTTCTCCTTCCCATGCTGAAATCCTTGGAAAAATGCCCCCGCCGAAGCTTCCGCCAGTCGTCTATAAAGCGCTCGGACGCCTTGAATTCTTCTATGACCTGGCGGTCCTGGCCGCGACGGCTGCTTCCACCTCGGCGGCTCGAACTCCCTCCTCTACGGCGAGAGCTGCCGCTGTTGCCCTCTCGGCCTCCTGGGCGCGACATGCCTCCTCCTCAGCTTTATCAGCCCTCTCCTCTGCTGCTGTTGCCCTCTCCTCCTCTGACCTTACCCTCTCCTCCGCCGCCCTTGCCCTCTCCTCGGCCTCAGTCGCCCGACTCTCGATTGCTTGGATAGCCGAGGTCAATTCAGAGATGTGCAGATCTCTAACTGCGATGGCGTTTTCGGCGTCTGTCATCTGGCAAAGTGCCGCCCACAAGCGGTTGGCCTCAGCCTTCACTCGGCTCTCAGCAGCCCTTACCTCACTGGCCCAAGTGGTTCTGGCCGACTCCAGGGCCCCCTCGGCTACCTCCGCACGATGACGAGCTTCCTCGGCCTCCTTCTGGGCCTCCCGCAGAAGGGCCTTCCCTCCATGAATGACCTCCCTTGTAGCCCTTAGGGAGTTCGCAAGCTGCGTGCAGTTTCCATGTCAAAAAAAAGAGAAGAAGAAAAGAAAAGGAGAAATATAGAGGAAGGGTTGCAGGACAACTTACTCTGACGAGGGCCGCGTAGGACTCTCGGTAGAATGTAGCCGCCTTCAGGTGGCTAAGCTCCTCCAGGACCTCAGGCATGAAGACTGGCGAGAGGACCCGCTCTGCCCAGTGCCCATCGTTCAGAATGGAGTCCCGAGGCAGCCCCGGTCTGGCTCCATTCCCTTCGGCTGCCTCGGCGTTACCAGACTCAGCGCGCGGGCTGTTCATTGGCGTCTGCTCGGGGGGTGGGCTTGCTACCCCTGACGGCCCCTCGCCCCAGCTCCTGGCTGCCTCGGGGAGGGTCGGTCCGCAGGGAGCTAAGAGCTCCTCCACCACCGCTGGCTCCTCTGCTACCGCCGGCTCCTCCGTTGGTACCCCCTCGGTCACCGCCCTTTCTGGAGGGGTGTTGGCTGTGAGGTCAATCCCCGGAGCGACCGGGGGCTCTTGCGGTGCCGGTGGCTCAAGCACCTGCATCGTCGGGCATTTTGGAGCCGGTGCTCGCCGATCTTCACTTGGTCCTTCCCGGGCCCTCTTCTTGGCGATGGCCCTCAGAAGTTTCTGGGTTG
This sequence comes from Calamus simplicifolius, assembly GCA_900491605.1. NCBI lineage: Eukaryota > Viridiplantae > Streptophyta > Magnoliopsida > Arecales > Arecaceae > Calamus > Calamus simplicifolius. Next base: position 524,605 of record UESW01004877.1, read on the forward strand.
GGACCTTCATGGCTGTACAACTTCGGTCAGGGTCGGCACAAAAAAAAGGGAGAACGACGAAACAGAAAGACTTTGACTAAGTATAAGAGAGACTTACTGCGGTGGGAAATGAGACCCGCCGACTGGAGGTTTTCTTTCGTTAAGAGCAGGGTGTAGCGAGGGATGTCGATAGCCAACAGCCGCCCTAACGCTTCCTTATCTCCGGGGTGGACGGTGGAATTCGCGTTACCTCGGAGATCGGGGTCCCCCACCAAGCCTTGACTTGGTCAAGATTTGCAAAGAAGAACCAGGATTTCCATCCCTTGATAGAGGAGGGAAGGAGTTTCAAGACTCGGCCGGGTCGGGGCTGAAATAGCCACCAACCCTTTGAGACCGGAGAATGTAGAATAAGTGAAAAAGAGAAACCCGAGGTGTAATTTGGAGATGGTGGCAGAGAACAACGAAGGCGCTAACGACCCTAAAGGAGTTTGGGACCAACTGTGAAGGGGTCAGGGAGTAGTAGTCGAGGAGGCTTGCGAAAAAAGGGGGGAGGGGTAGACGGAGGCCTACCTCAAAGAGATCTCGTAGATGGCCACTCGACCGGGTCGAGAGGAGATCACTCGGTCGTCGGGAGTTGGAAGATAAAGCCCAATCTCCTTAGGGATTTGGTAATGGGCCCAGATGTTTGCTAGATCCCGGCCTGTTACCGTGGAGGCGACCCCTTCCGGGGATTCCGCCCCCACTCTCGAGGAGGCGCTGGCCCCCGCATGGTGGCCCCTCGATGGAGCCCTACCAGCCGCCACTGGACGCCTCCCTAAGGGAGTCTCCCTGGCGACCATCCGCTGGGCCAGGGGACGCAGTCCTCTGGATCGGAGGACCACTCGGGGAGGAGAAGGAGGAGGAGAAGAAGGAGAGGCTCGAGGCCTCTCCGACGAAGAACGATTCTCTGAATCGTCCTCCGCAGACTAGGACTGGGAACTCATGGCGAGAAGAAGAAACAGAGGAACCTAGAAGGAGCAAAAGGCTGACCTAGGAAGGAAGTGATGCGCGCAGGCTCTCAGGTTGCAGGGGGGACCAGAGAGCAGAAGATCAAGGAAGCGCAGAGGAAGAAGACGATAGCAGGAACAAAATGGCTGCTTTCGACCCTCCGCCCAGGTTTTATTCAGTTTCAAATCGTCCCGCCGTGCCTTGTCCATCACGTGAACTCTCACAATAGGATCGACTGCCTCGAAAACCGCTGAGCGCGGGATACGATTTGCTTCAGGCTAATGATGGGACGCCGCTGACATCGCCGCTATGATGGGTAATGATGGCACGACTTTCTTCACGGATTCCGACGGATCAACCCTGCTTCGAGGACGATTGCCGCAAATCGGATGGACAGTATTGGCCGCCTTTTCACATCCCCACACTGCTCGCATAAAATCGTCGCAGCGCCCATAGGCATGTGTCCGGAGGCGGTTTGCGATGGACGGGGATCAGCCACTTGGGGGGTGATACCCCTTTCGCCTTACTAGGGTGGGCCCATTCCGTCTTAGGGGTGAGGGGGCATCTGATATGGCTGATCCAACACCATCGGAATAAATAACAATAATAACGGCGACTGACGGAGGCTCTCTCAACCCCCTAGACCCCCTCTCGGTCTCGGGCCACATGAACAGTGTCACCACCCCTAAGACCCCCTCTCGGTCTCGGGCCACATGAATAGTATCTCAGCCCCCAAGATCCCCTCTTGGTCTTGGGCCACATGAACAGTATCTCAGCCCCCGAGACCCCCTCTCGGTCTCGAGCCACATGAACAGTGTCACCACCCCCGAGACCCCCTTTCGGTCTCGGGTCACATGAACAGTATCTCAACCCCCGAGACCCCCTCTCGGTCTCAGGCCACATGAATAGTGTCACCACCCTGAGACCCCCTCTCGGTCTCGAGCCACATGAACAGTATCTCAGCCCCCGAGACCCCTCTCGGTCTCGAGCCACATGAACAGTATCTCAGCCCCCAAGACCCCTCTCGGTCTCGGGCCGCATGAACAATATCTCCACCCCCAAGACCCCCTCTCGATCTCGGGCCATGATAAACACATAAATAATTATCATTAAACCTATTAATTAATAATTTAACGTACCTATTATTATTTAATATTTTATATAATATTTTAGATAAAATCTTATCAACTTAAAGATCTCGATTTTAGGGATTTAACGACACAAACTGCACTCGAATCGGACTTAAAACGAGCTCAGAATTGATTTTATAAGGATTTAGCACGGATTTCAAAGCAAAAACGGCAAACACATTGCCGACTTTATCGTCTTCTCCCGTTCAAATTCCAACCGTTTCATCTTTGAATTAAGGAATAAATTGGATAGAAAGTTATCAATTGAATGAATTAAATTCATTTTGAATGAATTTGGATTTTATTGATGATTTATCCAGGATTTTCTTCGTTGCGTTCGCGTTCTCTGTTTTGGCAACAGAATGCCTCCGTTGCTTCTCTGCATCAAGGCCGCGTCCGGACTTCTATAAATAGCACAAGGAGGGTTTCGTGAAGCAGGATCTGCCCGTCCGAGGCTTTGTTCCGTGGCTTGAAGAGGCTCTGTTCCGGTGAAGAAGGCTCTGTTCCGGTGAAGAAGGCGCTGCAGCCGTGCGGATCTGCTCTGCTCCAGGCGCTCGTGAGACGCCCCATTCCAGCCAGCCGTGACGAGGTGTTCCTCTATTCCGTGATGAGGTGTTCCTCTGTTCCAAGGCGTCCGTGGTTCATGGAGATCAGGTGTCCCATGTTCTCTGTCCATCCGTGGAGGCTGATCTATTCGTGATTCAGGAGGCACATGCAGGGGAGGAATAAAGACTCCATCCCATCTTTGGTTTGGTGTAGAGAGAATTTATTGCTTTCTTGTTGCCTTCTTAATGTCATGAATCTTTTATTTATATAAAATAAAGTTTCTATTCATATTTAATTGTTATTAAATTATATTTAAGTGAAAATAATTTTAGACTGATCTATACTTAAAAGGGACGGGCCATGATCCACGGGTACGGGACCGTGCTCTAATAAGATAGATCATATCTTGATTATTTTGTATTACTAATTATTTAATTAGTTAAATTTATAAATTTATTTCAAGATAATCGCTGGCCACATGAACAGTGTCACCGCCCCCAAGACCCCTCTCGGTCTCGGGCCACATGAACAGTACTTCGACCTTCGGCGTACGATCCGGCCCGCTCTGGGCCACCTGGCATGCCCACACGATCTGCCGCACATCTGTAGCAGGGTGTGACCATGCCTCATAACGGCATATGGTCCATTGTATGTCTGTCACTGTGCGCGACCATACCCCGTTGCAGTGTGCGGTCCGCCACCTGCCCGCTACTGTGCGCGGTCACATCCAGCGGTGGCGCGCACCAGATATAGCCCCAGATGCAGGACACCTGTGAGGTCGTGCTGACCAATGATGCGAGATACCTCCGGCATGTATGGTGACAGTACTATCTATCATTTTCAGCCTCATATTTTGTCTGTTATCGAACTGGGCTCCTGGAAGTCAGCGATCTTCGAACAGGTATAAAAGCATACGCTCACGCTGTAAATAGGGATCCTTGAACTCTGGTTTTTCTAGCTCTTTTCCACTAGTTAAGCCCTAATTGTTTAGTTCCCTTCGGCTAAACAGTTCTCATCTATTCCCAAGTGACTGACTTGAGCATCGGAGGGTCCCCATCGGAGCATCTGGTCTTCGGGGACTTTTCTTGTAGGAGTCCGGCGAGAAGGACGTCCGTTTCCTCGGCGCTTGAAGGAAGTGACTTGGCGCCATCAGGAACTGACCTGGTGTTAAGAAGGAAGACGAAGACTGAAGGTTTCGGGCTTCGAGGACTCAGAGCTCAGAGGAGGAAGAACAGCGAAGAAGACAGTGATAGCATAAAGGTCCCCATCGGGTGCGAGAGATGGTTTTATACCATGATTTTGAATCGCCTCGCTCGATGCCTCGCCACGTGGACCTTTGTCATTGCACAATGTGTCCAAGTGTCGACAATCCCGCCAATGCTCGGTGTGCAACGCCTTGATTCTGCCCAGAAAGCAGTATTTTCGGCCAATGATAATGCATGGAAATCGGCAAAGTAATGATGGCGCCCGCCTTTTTACCATCCCTCGAGAGGTACTCTCTCGGTGCATCCGATGCTGACGTCATCCCCCACCTTTTCGCTTGATTACGGAAGATTTTCTAGCGACATCGCCTCGGAAGAGTCCGCCGCCCTTCTGCCAATTAAAGACGTGCGAGGGCTAGCAATTATTCCCAATTTTCGCGCTCCTTTTGCCCGAAGGTCAACGTACGCGTAGCCCCTCGCGCTCAGGAGCGGGGGGGGCATCTGGCCGATGGTGCTACGTGGACAATAACGGCAAAGTTGGCAGACGGTGTGAGCGGAAGCTGGCGGACGCACCTCTTCCAAGTCGGCCCCGAGCGGCCCCGACTCTCCTGAGTCGGCCCCAGCGGACCCGACTCTTCCAAGTCGGCCCCAGCGGCCCCGACTCTTCCAAGTCGGCCCCAGCAGACCTGACCCTTCCAAGTCTGCCCCAGCGACCCCGACTCTCCTGAGTCAACCTCAGCGGACCCGACTCTTCCAAGTCGGCCCTAGCGGCCCCGACTCTTCCAAGTCGGCCTCCAATGGTTTCTGGCAGACCCACCTACCACTCAGCTTGCACCGCCTGACACAGCCAAGCCCACCTACCATCTGACCCGTACAGCCCGACACAGCCAGGCCCACCTACCGCCTGACCCATGCCATTGATAAAACCGGGCCCATCAACCGCTAGGCCCATGCGCTCAATGGGACAATGCCCACCAACCAGCTTTCATTCACGTAATAGCCATTATCCCCGCAGACATTCCTTTTCACGGAATTCTACGTGGCTGACTCCTATGCGGATACCTAAGGCCTATAAAAAGGTAAGAGGACTCAGTATCAACGTACGTGAACACAAATATCCGCACACTCTCACTTACATAGACTTAGACACTTTACTCTCCTGGAAGGCTCTCCGAACCCTTGGCTCTCCGAACCCTTGGGATCTTTCCTCTCTAGGGAGCTTCTTCAAGCTCCCTCTCTGCTGTGACCTCGATTACTGACTTGACCGTCGGAGGGTCTTCACCAGAGTTTCTTTCGGCAATGGGACTTTTTGCAGGTTGCTCATCCCGAAAAGGGCTACATCAGCAGACGAAACTTCTCTCCGGCGTCTAGCTACAGTGATCGAGCGTCAACAGTTTTTTGCTGATGATTTTAACCAAAGGTTTAGGTTTAATTTCTAACACACGGTTAATCTCCTGCACGAGTCTTCCAAACAGCCAAACAGGAGATAAAGATGTTACGTCATTAAATTCATCATACTTGTCAGGAAGGGCAGCAGCAGAATTGTGACTAGGTGCCCCCAGGTGTCTGGTAATGCAATACGTATTCCTGGAGCTCTTTTGGTACTCCCTAGCCATCTCCCTATCTATGGATGAAGGAGTCGGCCTGTGCAACTTGGCTGTCCCTTTTTATCGTCCATGTAACTGGAACTTTTTCAGTTTATGAGATGAAAATTTCTTTTCTAACCATCCTGAAACTGACAACTTGCCTATCAATTTTTTATTCATCTTCTACCAGATTGGGGTTAAACTTGCTGATAATGTAGTAGCAACATATGCTATTACTGAATTAATGATGGCATCATTGAAGAAAGCTGCACCTGATGCTTGAGCAATATATATGGATTTGGTGTTACTGTTACACTTAGGTTCTGTGTCACGTCATTATAAAACCATTTGTTGTATTGCTGCATTCTTTAATTATTACATTTTCCTGTCATTTAATTATCATTTAGTGAGTGCTTTTGACTGATAGTTGATTGGTAGTCTGAGCAGTAACAATCTGCTTGGGTTTCAAACTTACAATCTTGAAACTTGACAGTGATATTTTCTCACTGCAGTTCAGCGAAAGTTAGTTTGATGGGATGCCACAGTATTATTGAAACAAGAGAGCTCAGGTCAATAAACAAGGTCTAGAATTCCCTTGCAATATCATCCATCCAAGGATGCCGATGCCTTTGAATAGATCAGCATGAGAATAATTTTTTTCAATATTCCAGTGCCAAAAACTAAAAGCAGGACTTGGAGCTTGCCATTTCGAATTTGATCCAGAGTTGAATTAATCAGAACCTTCTCTTCATCAGAAGAATTGCATCATGTGTTGCAGATGCATTTGTTAGGACTTAAAATACTATATTGAAAACTTATCACAGGTCCTTGGACCCATAAAGTACTTGTTCATTATGAGACCGCTATTCTGCCCCAGGCAGCGTTTGTCTGGGTACAGGTCTTAAATATTGCTATTGTCCCTGTTGGGGAGCGCGGAATATCCCCAAGATCACGGCTATAGCGTATATGAGTAATACAAAAATCTTTTACCGTTCTAATCTATGAGTATAAGATTATACCTTCAGACTTGAACGTTGGAACACTTCGATTTGATTGCTCGACCTCAACCTTTTAGCCTTCCGCCGTATTCCCAAAATACCTTCCTTCTCTCACAAGATGGTGGGATCTCTCGGCCGACCTAGGGTTTCTTGTTTTTCTTTTTTCTCAAAATGTTAACCCTAGCAACCAATTGAGAGGGTATTTATAGGGCTACAACATGGACCAAATAGGCAAATATGAAAAGGACTTCCCACATAATTAAATCTCCTAATCCTATCCCGGGTTAGGATTCAATTACGTAAATTATAATTCATTCCACTAAAGAATTATAATTGTACTCCTAATCACATTCGAATTATATTTTTGAGCCTTAATATTAAATCCTTATTATCTCCCCAAGTTAAGATTATAGATATCCACCAATTAAATTTAAATACTGACAATAATTTAATTGGCTATTATTATCCTTGAGACTTATCCACTTAACTTATTTGATGTATCGGATTCAAAAATCCACTTGCAAGATTTGATACAATCAAAACTTATAAGCTTTCTCAAGGGGATATCATCAATCCAAATTAACAGGACGTGGATTCCTTCAACTATTATATTCACCATATATAATGTTATTGCCCAACCCACCGAGTTTATTGACTCATATAGAATCTCACTCTATGTGTAATCAAAGCAATAATCACTACATACACGTGTCTAGAAATAGAATTCAGATTAAGAGCATAAGTAATCATAATATTCATGAGTTTTAAATTATTTTATAAAGTCAGTATAAAATAATTAACTCAACTGGGTCCTGTTCAATACACACAAAGTGTACTAGTACAAATAGTTAGAATAAACCATTCCCCGTAGTCAAGACAGACCTACTAAAAAATTTGTGCTACAGTTCTACTGATGGTGTGTCCAATTCCATCTAAAACTATGAACAATAAACTTGTATTCCAAAAGAACGATGATCTAGTCTTCTGTGTGTAAGCCGTACTCTACACACTAGATCAAATACTCTTTGTAAATACTAGACACATGCATATATATATAGTAAATGACACACATTATAAAGACATAACATAAAGCATATCTTTTAGTCTATATCTCTATCAGTCCCAACATCCCATAACAAAAAATGACCTTGGCCTCCCAAACGATATCATTGTTCGTCTCAAACTAGTGCCTTGTTCTGCCATCTTGATTAAGTAGAAAGAAACCTTTTAAGAAATGTGGGATCCATCAATTTAGAATAGGAAGAACCCATCAAACCTGTGCCAATATTGGATTGATCTTGGTGTAATTTTGTCATCCTATTGTCACTCAAAGCTGAGGACTCCTGGAACAAGAAAAAGCCAAAAAGTACTGTAGCTTGAAAGTTGTGGAACACTGAGGCAGCTTTGGAAACCAAATAGTTATTCTTATAAAAACTAGATATGTATGTATGTTCAGTTATGCACCAGATGGGCGGGCATCTAACTCATTAACTGAAAATTGAGTCGTGAACCATAATAAAACCTACTCTCAGAGATGTTATTAGAGAAAGATGTTACAACTTTGACACCATCACCATGGTTCTCTCTGAAAGGCTTTTTAAATAAAGAATGATTCTCAAAACAATATGGATAGAAGAAGGACTGGGGCTACATGAAACTTGACAGGACATGATATAAGTTTCTCTCATCTACAAGGATCAATTGCAGACACAATCTGTTTTTTAATGGTAGAAGAAAACTTTCAACCTGGCCTCATTGTTTCTTTTCCAAAACATACATATATATCTGTCAAATGCTCTACCTGCCTGGCACTAACTTTCACCTGATGCTTCATACTAATCTGTGAAACACATAAAGATGCCTCTAATCTCTTGTTTACATGAATATAATTAACACATTTGACAGCAGTGCACTTTGCATTTCTGTAGCTTTATGTATTTGCACGTATGATCCAGAAAGAAGTTTGCTCATTGTCTCTTTTTTTTCCCCAAAAAAAAAAAAAAAAAAAATTAAAAAAATAAAAGAAAAAATTGCACCAGCCGGGAATCGAACCCGGGTCTGTACCGTGGCAGGGTACTATTCTACCACTAGACCACTGGTGCTATAAAGTTCAAAGTTAAAGGATATTGTAATATTTTATAAAATATAACAGTTGGTTCCGGAGAGAAAGAAGATGGCGTTTACGTGGCTAAATTCGTTACACTAGTGAGGAAGGGCATGAGTAGAATTGCGACGACCAGTGCCCCCAGTAGCATGGCGATGCAATACCACTTCCTGGAGCTCTTCTGGTACTCCCTGGCCGTGTCCAACTCCACCGTCCCCCTCCGGACGAAGGAGCTGGCGTGGGCGACGTGGCTCTCGATGTCGTTGAGCTGGTGGCCCTGCGCCTCCACCAGCGCTGCCATGTCCAGGAACACCTGGTGCAGGTCCAGCAGGCTCTTCTCGATCTCCTTCACCGCGTCGTGCCGCTCCTGGATCTCCGATATCGTGTCCATGATCTCCCCTCGCCCTTGCTCCTGGATTGCCTTCTGGAGGAACGTCTCGCTCTCCCCGGAGGAGATGAGCGTCTCGATCGTCTGCTCGTCCGCCTGCTCCCCCGTCACCGTGTAATACCGCCTTCCCACCGTCTCCTTGTACTCGGCGGCGATCCTCGTCCTCAGACCCTGGAAATCGTCCATCACGTCCTTGAGCTTCTTCCCCAGCCCGCTCACGACTGACGTCCGCGTTCGGTCCGCCGACGACCCTGGGCCGCACCCCGGGAGCTTGCGGTGGGCCGCGTTGGCCCGCTCCAGCGCCTCCAGCTTCTCCTTCACGGCCTTGGCACGGCGGAGCACCTGACCGATGTCGGCGTCCATGCGGGCGCGGAGATCCTTCATCGTCTTGGCGTTGTGGACCGTCTTGCTCTCCTCGTTCGCCTCCTGGAGGCGGCGGTACAGCATCTCCAGCCCACGGAAGTCGTCCTTCACGTTCTCGACGTCCTCGAAGAACTTGTCGAGGTTGACGCTCTCCTTGCCGGCCTCCCCATTCCGCCCACGCCGGACTCCATCTCGTCCAGGTGGACCTGGTGCTTCAGGTCGGTGTACTTCTTGAAGGACGCCGTCGAGAAGAGGTCGTTCATCGTGAACGCTGAATGCTAGCGGCTAGTAGAAACGAAACGAAGGACGGACGACAGTACTACTGCATGCAGCGCAAGCTTCTTAATTAATTTCCCCGACGCTGACTGATATCTGTCTAATATTTATTTAATCTTTCTCGTGGCCAGGGGAGGCCAATTGGGCTCGATCATCATCTCACGGTGGTTTTGTACGAGGAGTCCGAGAAGAGTAGTCNCCCCCGTCACCGTGTAATACCGCCTTCCCACCGTCTCCTTGTACTCGGCGGCGATCCTCGTCCTCAGACCCTGGAAATCGTCCATCACGTCCTTGAGCTTCTTCCCCAGCCCGCTCACGACTGACGTCCGCGTTCGGTCCGCCGACGACCCTGGGCCGCACCCCGGGAGCTTGCGGTGGGCCGCGTTGGCCCGCTCCAGCGCCTCCAGCTTCTCCTTCACGGCCTTGGCACGGCGGAGCACCTGACCGATGTCGGCGTCCATGCGGGCGCGGAGATCCTTCATCGTCTTGGCGTTGTGGACCGTCTTGCTCTCCTCGTTCGCCTCCTGGAGGCGGCGGTACAGCATCTCCAGCCCACGGAAGTCGTCCTTCACGTTCTCGACGTCCTCGAAGAACTTGTCGAGGTTGACGCTCTCCTTGCCGGCCTCCCCCATTCCGCCCACGCCGGACTCCATCTCGTCCAGGTGGACCTGGTGCTTCAGGTCGGTGTACTTCTTGAAGGACGCCGTCGAGAAGAGGTCGTTCATCGTGAACGCTGAATGCTAGCGGCTAGTACGAAACGAAACGAAGGACGGACGACAGTACTACTGCATGCAGCGCAAGCTTCTTAATTAATTTCCCCGACGCTGACTGATATCTGTCTAATATTTATTTAATCTTTCTCGTGGCCAGGGGAGGCCAATTGGGCTCGATCATCATCTCACGGTGGTTTTGTACGAGGAGTCCGAGAAGAGTAGTCGTGGATTGCAATTGGCGTCCGTCCGGCGCGGGTTGGCGGTGGCGATGCGAGGGAGAGATCGAGCGGCATGAGAGAGTGGGATGATGGCGGGGAAATGAGAGGGGCCGCCCTCTCAGGAGTCAGGAGGGAAAGGGAAGGGAGAAGGGGGGTTCGTTGGTCTCGTAGAAGACCGGCAGGCGAGGAGACGAGAGGAGAGGAGAGGAGAAGAGCTAGAGGAGAGAAGAGGGGAGGAAAAGAATAGGGAGGGAGGGAGGGAGCGTGGCTGCCATTCGGCGAGTCAACTCTAAGGCTCCTACAAAACCTGACGTCCAAACGCACGAAGTTCTCCTCCTCCTCCTCCTCGTGCGTTGACCGGAACCCAACCCGGTCGCGGATATTGTGTGGAATCCGAGGAGGATGTTGCTGCTGTCCGAGAGCCCACCAGTTGTGCGAATGAAAATGATTGCATTCTATGGCAGATAACATCATTTGCGACCATGCTATGCTCTACGTGATATATAGTAAGTAGAAAACTTTATCACTACTAAATATCACTACTAATAAAACGAACGAAAGGAGCTGGGGAGAGGAAAAGAACGATTAAACGAAAGAAAACACATTTAAAACACTTAGTGGTGTCGATATTCTTGTAGTTAAGCATGGATTTACATGAAAGAACAAAAAAAGTTCCCAATAGAAGCTATTTTACATGGAAATATATATATTTTTTTAAAGAAGGAAATAATCAGCAGATTGCTAACACCAAATGGACCATTATCCTTGTATTTCCAACCAAAAAAAATGATAATTGGGGCATTCATTTTTTTTTTTTTTTTTTTTTGGTGTTGGAGGACCTGGATCTCTCTAATTACTTTATTTTTTAGGATAAAAGTATGCATTCTCTTTTGCAAATATATGTGGCAATAGGTCATTTTGAGTTTGGATTTAATTCGAGTTCAAATTATTGAAGTTAAAACTTAATTCTAAATGATTAAGCTAGAGTCAATTCATGAATCATTTCAAATTGACTTGATTCTAACGAATTATATATATATATTTTTAAGTAATTTATCAATGAGCAGTTCAATTCTTTTCTTTTTATTTCTTTTATTCATTTGTTACTTTAAGTGCTACAATAGTTAAATATAAAATTACAACATGATTAGATATTAATAGAAATAATAGTTATAAACTATAAAATATTAAAATAAAATAATCAAGTAATAATTTAAAAAAAAATAAGATTTTAAAATAAAATAAATATTAATGTCAAATTCTTAATAAGATTACAAAATAATGTGCTAATGTTAGAAATATATTTAATTTCTTAAATAAAAAGAAAGTAAATTTATGCTTAATTCTGCTCTATCATTTTTTTTAAAACTGTTGATATCGATCATTTAACAGCATTTAATTTTTTAAAAATATACTTCTAATTCAATCAAATTAAGCCTCATTAGTATCAAGTACATTGTTTATCAAAATATATAAAATGTCAAAACATTGATCATGCAAATAATTTAATTGATAATTAATAAAATTATATATACTATTTAGATAAAATTTTAAAATTTTAAATAAATAAAATTAAAAATATATCTTGTGTACATATTCAAATAACTACTTCGATCCTATGGGTATTTAAATTAAACTTATGAATTTGATAGCAAATGCCATTTACGTGTCATTTTAGGTTATTCATGGCTCGAAATCAAATTCTTAATAAGATTACAAAATATGTTAATGTTAGAAATATATTTAATTTCTTAAATAAAAAAATTAAATTTATGCTTAATTCTACTCTATCATTTCTTTTGAAACCGTTGATATCGATCATTTAACAACATTTAATTTTTTAAAAAATGTACTTCTAATTCAATCAAATTAAGCCTCATTAGTATCAAGTACATTGTTTATCAAAATATATAAAATGTCAAAACATTGATCGTGCAAATAATTTAATTGATAATTCATAAAATTATATAATACTATTTAGATAAAATTTTAAAATTAAAATAAATAAAATTAAAAATATATCTTGTGTACATATTCAAATAACTAATTCCGATGGGTATTTAAATTAAACTTATGAATTTGATAGCAAAAGCCATTTATGTGTCATTTTAGGTTATTCATGGCTTGAAATCATGTCCTTTTTTTTCATTTAAATTTATAAATTTTCATGCCGTTCTTCGTGTCATGCCAGGTAGGATCACAAGTGGCAACATAAAAGCATCCTCGCCTCACCCGCCAAACTTCACCTTGGAGTGCATTCCTTTTTTAGCGTGGAAAAATAGCAAATGGTTACAGAGTTACGCTACTCAAATCAATCATGGACAGAGAGCTCACCTAGATCCCTGAAAAATCCTTTTGACTCCATGCAGGCCAAACCACCATCTCGCATCAACCTAAACGCCAATTAGAAATGAGCTAGGGGCCTTTGGTAGATGGGAGTAGAGGCAGGCACTGGGCCATGCCGCCCATGGCACGGCACAGCTCAGGCCTACGTGGGCCGTGCCAGGAACGGCCCCATATTGCTACGGTACCGGGCCATGCCGGCACGGTCCAGTGAACCGTGCCATGCCGGGCACGAAAATTTTTTTCTATTGGTCCAATACGGTACGGTCCATGACGGCCTGGACCGGTCCGCCATGCCGTGCCAGCACGGCCCACCTTGACCATACTAGGCACGGCCCAAGTGGGCCTGAGCCGTGCTGGCCCAGGTGGGCCATGCCAGGCATGGCCCACCTGGGGTCTGGCCCGTGCACGGCTCAAATAAAAAAAATTTGTAAATTTTTTTTTTGATAAATTAAAAAATTATTAGAATAAAGAAATTTATTAATATAAAGCCACCTTATAGGTGGGAGGTTTGGCATAGACCCCTACCAGTTTATTAATTTAAAATCAAAATGGTACATAAGGAAGGGGGGCTAGGCCTGACCTCCAGAACATAATACAATAAGCAAGGAGAAAAAAATAGAAAGAAAAAAAATAACGATGACTTACTTTAAGTTTTTAACAATTTAAAAAATAAAAATATATAATTATAAAGTAGAAATGACTAACTCATCACTCATAAGTAGTATTTGTGTCATCATCATCTTCGTTGGTTAAGTCATGTCCACCTTTATCTTGAAGCCTCGCCTCAGCATCCAACCAGTCTTTGAAGCAGAAAGCATCTCAACTGTCTCGCCAGTCATCCTACTTCTCTTTTCGTCCAAAATACGTCGACCTGCACTGAAAGCGGATTCCGATGCTACTGTGGACATCTGCATAGCTAAAATATCTCGTGCAATGGCATACATAACAGGATATTGATTTTCAATACTCTTCCACCAAGCTAATACATCTAGACTTTCTATTTGATCTTCATCATATGCAGAATGAAGATCGTTTCGTAAATAAAATTCCAATTCATTACTTAAAGATGAAGAAGATGAAGAAGCATGTGCGTGTCTTCTAATGAATGAAAAAATAGATGACGAACGAGATCTAGAAGAAGCAGAGCTTTGAGCAGGATTTCTAGATCCATAAATTTTATCATTATATAAATAATAAATATCATTAAGAAGTTGTGTTACCTTATCTTTAGCAGGTTCAGGATTTGATTCATATTTTCACAATATTGATCAATTAAAAAAAATTACACCATTTAATTTAACTTTAGGATCAAAAACAGCAGCTAAGTTATGCAATGGACATATCCTATTCCAATATTCATTCCATTTAGTTTCCATATTATGTATAATAGGCATTAAAACTCATGATATCTATATTCTTTAAATTTTTCACTAATTACATATGCTTTTTGTAAAAATGAACAAGAAGTTGGATAATAAATACCTGAAAGAACATTTGTAGCATCATAAAAAGTAGCCAATCTTCTAAAATTTTACCTTGATTCCAATCAGCTTCAGTCAATGTAAATCCTAATCCACGCTCATTAATATAAGCACTTAATAAGTTCTTATATGGATATGCATCATGTATCATGGCATAGGTACTATTCCAACGAGTTATTACATCAAGTTTAAATTTTTTAAAACGTTTACCATGATCTACACATAATATAAATTCTTGAAGTCTTGACCTTGAAGCATGAATATAAAAAACTGCATTTCTAATTTTTGAAATAATCTCTTGAATTATGTTCATGCCAGATTGAGTAGAAAGATTTAACATATGACATGCACATCTAATATGAAATAATTGTCCATCTAAAATGGGATGCAAAGAGTCGTTTAATAATGCAACAACAGAATTATTATTAGATGCATTATCAAAAGTAATTGATATTATTTTATTATTAATATTATATGAGCATGCGGTTTGATAAATAATATTTGAAATTTGTTGTCCTGAACGCGAAAAATCAAAAGCACGAAAAGCAATAATTCATTTAATTAATTATCAATCATTATCAATATAATGAGCAGTAATAATAATAAAATAATTACTACCTACAGATGCCGATAAAATATCAGAAGTTAAAGAAATTCTAGCATTTAAATTTGAGAGCTTTCCGTTAAACTTTGTTTCATTGCTAAAAAATTTGTCATAGCCACTCTTCTAAAGATACAGCTACTAGTTCTTTTATAAGCAGGTTGTAGTCCTAATTGAACATATCTTTCAAAATTATAAGATTCAGATAAACTAAAAGGTAATTCATCTTGAACTATCCATCTTATCAGTAATTTTCTTTGATTTTCGTGGTTATATGTAAAATTGCCTACAAGTGATCCCTCTTGTATATTAAAGAGTCCTTGCTGACTGGAATGATGCATCCTATGACTCTCTTGATGTCTTCTTAGATGCCATGTTCCCCCAGTACTAGAACAACTGTAAAGTTTTGCACATTTTTTACATTTTGCTTCATAGACTCCATCAACCATAATTCTATCGAAATCAATCCAAACATTACTAGTCCTCTTACGAGAAGAGGTTTGACACTCATTGACACTAGCTCTAGATGGAACTTGGAGTTGGGATTGGAGTTGGGAATCATGCATCCTTGGGGATTAGTTTCCTCACCCTCAGAAAAAGCGTGGAGGCGTGGAGCCGAGATTTGTGAACTTCCTCTTGCGCTCTCGCCTCTCAACAAGAATTGACCTTGTAGCACTTGGCTACTTGCTTGAGCACTTGCCACTTGTAAGAACACTTACAAACTAAAATTAAATTGCTAATCTACTAGAGCACTTGCTGGAAGAGAGAAATAGTAGTAATAGAGGAGTTGGTTTGGTATGGTAAGAATGAGGGAGAGTTCATCTATTTATAGAATTTCTAAATTTTTTTTCCAAATCTACCCTTTGATATAGCCGTTATATGACTATTGGGAGGGGTAAAATGGTCTAAACCCCTCCCAACAGCCTTTTAACGGCTATATAGTCGTTAAAAACGGATATAGTCGTTTTTAACGGCTGAAATTGCCCAGCTGGTGGTGCCTAGGCACGGTACGTGGTGCCTAGGCACCAGCGCGGCCGTGACATGGCACGGCCCAGCTGGGCCGTGCCATAGCACGACTCGTCACGGGCCGTGCCAAATTTGAATTTTTTTCTGTGTTGTGCCTAGCACGGTCCATTTGTTAATGGACCGTGCCAAACACGACATGGACCGTGCTTGGTACGGCATGACAATTTTTTAGGCACGGTGGCAGGCTGTGCCAAATTTGAATTTTTTTTTTGTGCCGTGTCTGGCACGGCTCATTTGTTAATGGACCATGCCAAACATGACATGGTAATTTTTTTAAGCACAGTGGGCCTGGGCCGTGCCCACATCTACTGCTACCCATAGGACTCATCAGAATAATTAATGTTAAATAACAACTGTAACAGTGACTGCTGACTCCGCACATCATCAGCATGGAATCCTGGTTTCATGGAGCTAAGGATAGCGAATAATTAATGTTAAATAACAACTGTAACAGTGACTGCTGACTCCGCACTTCATCAGCATGGAATCCTGGTTTCATGGAGCTAAGGATAGCTTTGATATCAGATGAGATTAATCCAAACCATCAATGATTTTGCAACCACTTTGAAGGCCCATTGCAAGCACCACAAAACTGTTTTTTTATCGATATTTCTCAGGCAAAAGTGGTTGATTGCAAAACCATCAAGCTTTCTAAACTTCACAAATATAGCCACAGGAATTTTTATGATTTTTTTTTTTTCTCGTTTTACTAGAAGCAAAATCAAAGAAGAAACGCACATTCTCCTTGTTAAATGGGAAGCCAATCCTCCCATATATTGCATTACTGACAAGCATCAAAAGATTACAACACACTTCCATTAAAGCATATTTCTTTTATTACATGAGAGTGCTAACAGCCAATATGAAATTTTCTTGGATCAACAAGAATGGTAAAACCAAAAAGACACCAGGGCTGCTTTCAGTTGATGAAAAATAGCTGCGTTATTTGACAACACTCGCAAATTTAATTTAAGTGTTGAAGAACCCATGCATACGTTTACAGTATTCTCCAACACTAAATGCAAGTACTGCAAGGCAAACAAATCATTCAATTCAACCACCTCCCAATGTAGCAGACTTTCTCAACCAGTACTGCTGAAACCTCTGCTTTGCATACTCCATATAATCAAAGTCAATATCATTCACTTGTTCCTGCAGATAAATGGATGGACAAATCGAAAAAGGTTGACACCAAATTCCAAGGACGTGAGCGACAAGAGCTCAACTGAATAAGAAAACAAATAGAAGTGACTCACTGATATTATTCCCCATAGGCCCCAAACAAGATGACTCGCAAGAGCATACTTCTCAATAAGCTCTAGTAAATTGTCAACTTCCATGGGATTGGGTGTTTCACCTATAAATAAAAGAATTAGAGTCCAAGAAAATTTTAAAAGGGTAAAATGAAGATTATTTCCCCTTTCTCGGGGATCTATGAGCTAGGAAAAATGGGGGCAAAACAGAAATAAAGTTGAAATCTGGTGGCACTAAAAATTCGAGTAACCAATTCAAGCATCCCTATTTGAAAATGTCCCAACATGGCACATCAAAAGATGATGAAATTGCTTCCAGGACATGAAGAGTTTTTATTCATTCTTTTGTTGGAAGATGATTTAAATTCACATTGACGCTATCAAATTATTGGTCTGGTCCAATATATCTTATCAACTGTGCAATCCTATGGTGATCAACTAATCTGATAAACTCCTGACAAACATCATGCTTATAGCTTCCTACACGATATAAAATTGAAAAACCCTAACTCATCAGTCTACCAGGTCACAGTGAGCAATAATTCAGGGACACCTGAACACATTAAAAAGGGCAAGAAATTTATGGTTCCCTAACTCAACCTCAATGTCAAAATTACCACTCGGTTCTGTAATTCAACTTTCATAATGCAAAAAGTTTTAGAATCTGTATGAAACTTCCACTTATCAGTTGTAATATCATGTCGGCATCTACACGGCTGCTCCTATGGATGCATGTATGGGGTGCCTAAAAAACTGTCTAAGATCATGATAAATTATTTCAATCCGTCGTTGAGGTACAATTTAAACCAAAAAGATCAGTTATCCTTGTGTTTTATGCAGGCTTTTAACAGATTACCTGACGAACTCAGATACATCAGCACAAATCTCTTGCGCTCCTCATAATCTGTTGCCAAAAAGATTGGAACCAGATCATCAACACCAGTTTAAGAACCTACATATCCATGTGTTAGAAAACTGAATGCCTGAAATTACAAACCTGGGCATTTACTGAAATCCAAAATGTGAGGTGTCTTAGTATGGTAATCAGCAGCCATCTCACTGAAGTGATTGGCAAGATCATATGCAATGGGGTTGAAACTCGCATACTCGTAGTCCTAGAAATTATAAAAATAATGCAAAGATGAGAAGTTGATACCATCGACATCCTACAAAATTTCATAAATGTCCGCTTTCAGTCTGGTGTTGAAAGGTCAAGAAAAAAGTTAAAATCAGAATGCTGGCTATGCAAGAAATTGGCTCCAATTACATTATTGATGCATAAAAATCAGGGCAAAATTTGACCAATAAATTGTGCAACAATAGAAATAGGATTTATATCTGCATCCAAAGAACCGGAAAGATGAACAAAGACCAGAGTAAAGATATGTAGAGCACCAGGATATACAGCTCTACAGCAGCCGGCATGATGTTACAATTGCTAGAGTACTAATATAATCATTTAACATGCCAGACTTTTCATACCATTCCAAGGGCAGATGTTAGTTGCTGGATGCTTAGTATAGCAAGCCCTGGAAACTTGTCCTTGTACCCACTTCTGAAGCATTTCCCCATTTTTTCTTTAATAATTTGACAAACCTATCTCCCCTTACCACACCTGCTCCTGCTTCCAGCAGATACGAGCCAGCCTACTCAAGGCTTTCCCAATATAAACAACTAAGCAATCTTGCTAAAGAACCATACACCCCCACCCCCCACCCCAAATAAAAAAAAGAGAGGTGATTTTCATTGGCATGAATGGAACACCACTTGCAAAGTATGATTTCTTTGCTTCTAACCCACATAAAAGAGTGCTGAAATTTTTTATTCATTCATATTCTTGATAGACTGAAATTAAATATTGATCCCTATCATATGCGGATAAATATGGGACCAATATATTTATCCTAATTAATTAAGAAAGATCGATAAATACCTCCAGCCATTGCTGTTGATTTTCTTCTAGATGAGGGTAAGGATCTTCCACGCCTTGCGGTCTCTCTCAGCGATGGTGTAAACTTTCTCTCGATGAAACCAGGCGCAGGGACCTACCCGTTTTATAAACCTGTATGCCTTATCTGTCCATCACAGAGGGCGCCGCTTTAAACGGATATGGTTGAGGGATTCTTATCTCAATCGTGAATTCAAAATTTGAATTCACGCAATCCCTCAAATCAGAATATAGGACCACCTTAATCGTATCTAACCGATACGCTTAATGGAGAAAAAACTAACATTCTCCCACTTGGTCCGTATATTCTATTACTATAGTAAGAAACAGAATACATGAATCATGGCAATAGGTCCTCTTAAAATCGAGTATTATTTACCATGTATCACTATGTATTATATTTCCCAAACATAAACCCATATAACTTAATGAATAAACCCCATGTTTATTCTAGGTCCAACTTAATGATGCTCATCACAAATAAATGTGTACACTAAATAACTGAATGTGAAAAACATCACAATCATAAAAGAGTTTCATTAATTATAAAATTCATCATTACAATGAATTAAATAAAATAACCAAGACCCATACGGTCTACATGATCCCTAAACTTCTGTAGTGGCATGCCTTTAGTCAAGGGATCAGCTATCATCAACTCAGTGCTCACGTGCTCTATAACCACTGTCTTTTCTTTAACACGTTCTCGTATGGCTAAATATTTGATGTCGATGTGCTTGCTTCGACTACCACTCTTATTGTTTTTAGCCATAAACACTGCAGCTGAATTGTCACAAAAATCTTCAATGGCTTAGATATAGAATCCACAATTCTAAGCCCAGAAATGAAACTCTTCAACCATACACCATGCGAAGTAGCCTCAAAACATGATACGAACTCGGCTTCCATGGTGGAAGTAGCAGTCAAAGTCTGCTTGGCGCTCCTCCAAGATACAGCTCCACCAGCAAACATAAATATGTATCCAGATGTTGACTTCCGAGAATCAACACAGCCAGCAAAGTCAGCATCAGAGTAGCCAATTACTTCCAAATTTTCAGTCCGTCTGAACATAAGCATGTAGTCCTTGGTACCCTGAAGATACCTCATCACCTTCTTAGCAGCTCTCCAGTGGTCTAAACCTGGATTACTCTGATATCTCCCCAACATCCCAACTGCAAATGCTATGTCAGGCCTTGTACAGACCTGAGCATACATCAAGCTACCAACAGCTGAGGCATATGGAGTGTTTTTCATTTCCTCCCTCTCAAAGTCATTCCTTGGGCACTGACTCAAATTGAATCTGTCACCCTTGACTATGGGAGCTATACTCGGTGAACAATTTTTCATCCGAAATCTCTCTAAAATTTTATTGATATAGGTTTCTTGAGATAGACCTAAAACACCTCGAAGTCTGTCTCTTTGAATTTTAATGCCAATGACATAAGAGGCATCACCCATATCTTTCATGTCAAAATTCTCAGAGAGAAATTGTTTCACCTCATGTAACATACCTTTATTATTGGTTGCAAGTAAAATATCATCTACATATAGGATTAGAAAACAAATTTTGCTCCCACTGACCTTCTGGTATATACATTGATCCATGATGTTCTCTACAAATCCAAATGAAGAAATCACATCATGAAATTTTAAGTACCATTGCCGAGAGGCTTGTTTCAATCCATATATAGATCTCTTGAGCTTGCATACTAATTGCTCATTATTACTAGAGGAAAAACCTTCAGGTTGTTTCATATAAACCTCTTCCTCTAGATCTCCATTGAGAAATGCAGTTTTCACATCCATTTGTTGCAACTCTAAATCAAAATGCGCAACAAGTGCCATGATAATGCGGAAGGAATCTTTCTTAGATACAGGAGAAAATGTCTCCTTGTAATCAATTCCCTCCCTTTGAGTGAATCCCTTAGCAACGAGTCTTGCCTTATATCGCTCAATGTTGCCTAACGAGTCTTTCTTGGTCTTAAAGACCCATTTGCAGCCAATGGCTTTTACTCCATCAGGCAACTCAACAAGATCCCAGACTCCATTAACTGCCATAGAATTCATCTCATCTTTCATAGCATCATACCATAAATTAGATTCCTTACAATTCATGGCTTGTGAAAACGTTTCAGGATCATTTTCAGCTCCAATGTTATAGTCCGACTCTTGAAGATACACAATATAGTCACTAGAAATTGCTGATTTCCTTTCTCTTGTAGATCTTCTTAATGTTGTAACAACCTCCTCTGGAGGAGTTGATTGTTCAACTATCTCTGGTAACTCATGAGAGACTGGATCTACTAGTTCATTATCAGCAAATTGTGGAATTTCAACGACTGGTTGTATAATGCCCGTTTGGTCTTGAGGGGCACTATGAACGATAATCAGTCTGTCACTTGAAGTGGAAGGTTGAGCATCAGAATGTTCCCTTTCAGGAATCATGCTCTGCAATTGATCACTCCCACTGATCAAGTCATTCTCAAGAAATTTGGCATTTCTCGATTCCACAATCCTAGTTGTATGAGATGGACAGTAAAATCTATATCCCTTGGACCTCTCGGCATATCCAACAAAATACCCACTAATGGTCCTAGGGTCCAGCTTTTTCTCTTGTGGATTGTATACTCTCACTTCACATGGGCATCCCCATACGCGTACATGTCGCAAACTTGGCTTCCAACCTTTAAATAACTCAAATGGCGTTTTAGAAACAGCCTTGGTTGGAACTCGATTTAATATGTGCACAGCTGATCCAAAATTTTTTGAGGTGATTGAGAGATTTTTTGGTTAAATTAAACTATAAGAATTGGGTGAGGATGACGGGCTGTTGGCTCGTTCATTAAGTGGTTGGACCATTAGTCTGGCCTATTTATGTTCAATTATATTTAGAATTTGTGTGTATAAATTTTGTGAATTATGCATGCATCTTAAGTGACATAATTGAACATAAAAATTAAATAATGTCTAAGTGATAAATACAATTGAATAATTGAGGAGTAGCTACAGCATCCTTAATTATAAAATTATATAATAAAGTTAGTAAATCACATAAATAATAGACATTAATTGTAATTAATTATAAATATAATAAAATTTATTCCATAGGAATTTTTGTTATATTTATATAATTAATTAGGATAAAATATCGAATTATATTTTTCTAATCTACCCACATGAATTAAAAAGAAGGAACATAATTTGATAGATTTATCATACAGACTTAAGTGAATCTAATTGAATTAAAGCTTTAGCCCACAGGCAAGTTTTATGTCAGTAGATTCATTGTTTTATATTTATATAATTAATTAAGATGAAATATCAAATTATATTTTTCTAATCTACCCATAGGAATTAGAAAGAAGGAACATAATTTGATAGTTTTATCATACATACTTAAGTGAATCTAATTGAATTAGAGCTTTAGCCCACAGGCAAGTTTTATGTCAGTAGATTCACTGGTTTCTAAATGCATAATTTACATTGGTAAAGCATTTTATTAGCCTCAATTTTTGATAATAAGCATGTATGTTTAAATTTTGCAGTTATGCAACCTGTAAATTTCTCTGAAATAAAATGTTGATTTTTTTTCTCTTTTTAAGCGTATCGGTTAGGTACGATTAAGGTGGTCCTATATTCTGATTTTGAGGGATTGCGTGAATTCAAATTTTGAATTCACGATTGAGATAAGAATCCCTCAACCATATCCGTTTAAAGCGGCGCCTCTGTGATGGACAGATAAGGCATACAGGTTTATAAAACGGGTAGGTCCCTGCGCCTGGTTTCATCGAGAGAAAGTTTACACCATCGCTGAGAGAGACCGCAAGGCGTGGAAGATCCTTACCCTCATCTAGAAGAAAATCAACAGCAATGGCTGGAGGTATTTATCGATCTTTCCTTAATTAATTAGGATAAATATATTGGTCCCATATTTATCCGCATATATGATAGGGATCAATATATTTAATTTCAGTCTATCATTTGGTATCAGAGCGTATAAAATAATACCTCTGCCTTGATTATTAGGATAGGATTGTTTTCATTAATATACGGATCTGATAAAATCCTTGTGAAACAATCATTATATGATTTATTTGATAAAGAGGGACAAGGTATTCTTGATCTCTATTTCTCTCGTTTAGGGATAGTCCAAAGGGGAGGCTACTGGTAGTACCCTGGATTATTTCACCCAACGGGCGTACGGTAGGGATATTAGGGACGTACCAATAAGGGAGGCTGTTGTAGTACCTTGGTGCGTTTGACCCAACTACCTGCGTACCGGGAGAGTTAATAGGTCATCAAGAATCATTTGAAAGGGCATTAGATCTTATATACTCTTAATATTCAGTTTATTTAATTCAGTTTTATTTAAGAGATTGATCAGTAAGATTTATGCCATTCTTATCTATTCGCTCACCCTTTTGGATATAGTTTAAATAAAAGATAAATCCAAATATCTCACGATTAAATCACCATGAGATAAGGAAGCATCGGTTTCTTGCTTTGGATATGTGCACGGAACGAGGACAAATGAAAAATGCCTTTTACAAAAAACGTGCAGGATATTAAAAAAAAAAAAAAAGGTCAAGCGCTGGCTAGCCCAGCGCTGGCCAGCCGCAGGCTGGCCATTTAGAATTAAAAAAAAAAAAAGGGCAAGCGCTGGCTAGCCCAGCGCTGGCCAGCAGCTGGCTGGCCCAGCGCTTGGGCCAGCGCCCAGGCGCTATCAGCGCCTGGGCCAAGCGCTGGCCAGCAGCTGGTTGGCCCAGCGCTTGGGCCAGCAGCTGGCTGGCCCAGCGCTTGGGCCAACCGCTGGCCAGGCCTGGGCCCAGCGCCTGGGCCAGAGTGGCCCATTGCATAGCCCAGTGAAAAAGGCTGGCCCACCGCCTAGCTAGCTTAGCCATCTGGACCAGCAATCAGGTTGGACCGTGTGCCCAGCTTGAATTGCAGCAGGCTGGATTGCAGCAGTCCAAGCAGCTCTGATACCAAATGATAGACTGAAATTAAATATATTGATCCCTATCATATATGCGGATAAATATGGGACCAATATATTTATCCTAATTAATTAAGGAAAGATCGATAAATACCTCCAGCCATTGCTGTTGATTTTCTTCTAGATGAGGGTAAGGATCTTCCACGCCTTGCGGTCTCTCTCAGCGATGGTGTAAACTTTCTCTCTCTCTCGATGAAACCAGGCGCAGGGACCTACCCGTTTTATAAACCTGTATGCCTTATCTGTCCATCACAGAGGATGCCGCTTTAAACGGATATGATTGAGGGATTCTTATCTCAATCGTGAATTCAAAATTTGAATTCACGCAATCCCTCAAAATCAGAATATAGGACCACCTTAATCGTACCTAACCGATACGCTTAAAAGAGAAAAAAAACCAACAATTCTCACACAACACATACAGGACAGAACTAATGCATTACAAATGCAGATTAATTTTCACATAAAGAATGACAGTTAGCAAGTCTCAGCGCCACGAACCAGCCCATATTGGTGCTCTATCAAAGTGGTGCTGGTACTGCAAATCTTTCTTAAACACTGGACCAAAGTGTTACCGATAGAAGTGCTGAAGCCAGTATTTCAGACTTTTCTTAAAATCCTATACCAATGTTTACCAATACATGCACCGAAACTGGTACAGCAAACCTTTCTTAAAACACTCATAGCAAATATCAGAACTTCATATATTATTGAGTTGTTAATTGTATCGTTCTCTACAAAGCGAACTATTATTACTTATGATGATATCTTTGAACTTTTGAAGTTATATTATTAAATGAGTTATACCAAAATCCAAAGATCTTGGCCCGCATCACTCTCCTATGGTTGACATGGGAAAAGAACAAATTAAGAAGGACAAGAAATGACACATCATTGGCTATGCAATGCTCAATTTGGGAGTGTATACCATCAGAGTAGGACCAACACCCACCATGGTTTTCATGGCTTCAAACCCTTATAACTACTACTAGAACTTCGTGGCCAAGCTGAAGCAACAATTCAACCATATGCGATGGAATTCTCCCCCAGAGAATAATTTGGTTGTGAAACCAAATTTCAGATGCAAGAGAGGACTCCTCAGGGAACTGGCCCTCTGATTAGCTAATTGCAGGCAATTACCGGACCCACAATACCCAATGTCCTTTAGATAGATCAATCCAAACGAAGTGTTACTTTAAAAATATCTTTTTCTTTACTTAATTAGAATTATAAAAGCACAGAATGTAGAATAAAAGCATAAATCTGAAACTATATATATGTTGGATCCCAGAAATAAGAACTTCCACTTTTTTTACAAGTTTTTCTGAAACCATCATGAATACTTACACACCTGGAGAAAATGAGCTGTAAATTGTGAGAATGTAACTATTCAACCAAACCTGTAACGGTCAACCATCTCACTTAGCAGAAATGGAAGATCGAAAAGTTCATGCTTTAAGCAATTGACTAAAAGAGCCTGCAAATTGGTATGTAATAGAGAAAAGAACTCACTATTATGGTTACTTGTCTGGCTTCCTCATCAATCATGATATTCCCATACTGGAGATCATTATGACAGAATCCTATTTTCTGATCTTTCTCAGACAAAAAAAATTCTAAGGTAGTTATCTCCTCCTCTAGCGTATCCAAGCAGAAGTCTTTAGCTTCCTCAGCTGAGCACAAATTTTGAGCTGTTTTCAGCCAATTTCTGGGATAAAGAGAGATAAAATAAGCTATCAATCACATCATTGCTTGAAGTTAAGCGTAAAGTCCGATCAGTAATTAAAATATACCTCATCCTGTCCCATATGAATACATTTCTAGGACCAGGCATGTCAAGGTCATGAAACTCCTTTAATTTTGATGCTATGAGAGCAGATATTTCTGGGTTCCGCGTATCATCTACAGAGAGTGTCTAAATAGCAGAAGCCACATCAGTAATTCAGAATATTGATATGTAACTTGTGAAAACAAGTAATGCCATTATTATGGTTTAAAAGATTACTATGAGTAGATTACTCAAGAAAAACCGCAAAGGTTTCCATGCATAAGTCACCAATCAAAACAAAGGATGACCAGGTGGTTTAGGAGCTCTTAAGCAGCATTTACAAATGCCACAAAATTAGATGGCATTCACATATCAGCATTCCAACACATATCTTAGCAAATGTGCAGTTCATTCTTTATATAATTGAAACTGTTTATGAGCATGATTTTAAATTTCATGGGATAGAGCTCTTTTAAGTTTTTTTATACAACAAGACATTCCGTGTTCCATCCCATCTCACGTCGATCTTCGATTCGATTAGGTATTTCTGTACTTCCTTGGTATGCTTTTTTTTTTTTAATTTATTTATAAAGTTTTAGTATTTTTTATTTTTAAATATATTTAAATTTTAAAGATTATATTTTTATGATAAATTAGATTTATTTAAAATTGATATTATAATATATTATAGCCAATATAAAATATGATAAAAGCAGAGATAATTTGATCACAACGAAACGTTTTGACCCCCCCATTCCTCGTGAGGAATTCAGATAGCATGGCAAAATATCCAGATATGAAAGTCAATGAAGAAGTTGACCTATATCAAATCACACTCCCACAATTCTCTGCCCACTCTTGATTCTTGTCACCCAATAGAAGTTATTTAATAAAAAAGTTCAATATGAAAACCTATGATATAGTATCCTAAAAACTAGTTTCATATTAAATAAAAAAGAAAAAGTTTAAAGTGTTTATAATTCAAATTCATAAATTGCTAAGCAAAAAAAAATTCAAGATATTATAATATTTTAAAATAATTTATAAAAAATAAAAAAATTTGAAGTATTTATAACTCAAATTTACCTGATATCTTGATTACTAAGAATTAAAAGATGACCTAGAGGGAATAAACTAATTACGAAAGGCGTACCCTAGCGTTGATGAACTCTTCGATCCGGCCATTGGGAAACCGGCCAAGAAGACGCGGCCCTTGCCCGTGCCTCGACATGCACTCGAACGTCCTGATCTCGTCCTCCCGGTTGAAGAAGACATCCAACCCCTCGCCGTAGATCCGGAGCAGCACCTTCCGAGAGGCGCCGTCATTCCCCTTGTTACGCCAGTTGATCTGGTAGACCTCGTTGGTCATCGCCCCCTCGAGGTGCACCACCTCCGACGCCTTGGAGTCGGCCACGTCGCTCCACCCCGACGCCAATCTCTCAAGAATCCTCCTCGCCTCCATTGGGATGATCTTCTCCACGGCATCGATGCCGCTGCCCACCTCGAGCGCCACCGTTTTTCTCGTACCAGAACAACCACAGAGAGACGAGAAATAAAATAATAATAATAAATAAATAAATCTTTAAAAACTCGCTTCCAAAACTTCGAAAAATCGAAAAATTAACGAACTATTCAAGAAAAACGTTGAAATCTCTTCGAAATTCCAGGAAAAGGCGCTAAAAATTAACGAACTATGCAAATATTTTGATGGAGGGAAAGGAGGACGTACGGATAGCCGGTGGAAACGGCGTCGACAGCACCAACAAATACAAAACGAATAAGAATGCTTTGCGGAGGAAAGATATCGCAGTAGGGAACGAGTGAGATGAAGACAAGTGTTCGGTCGAGGCAGCTGTGGGCCGTCGGACGGAGGGGAGCAGGAATCACTGAAGTCGCCGCAGCAGACGCCGGTGCATGCTTAACTGTCTTTCATCCGCAGTCCAGCCTGGCATAGAAGGAAGGAATATATACATATACTATTTAAAGTTTAAACCATCCCATGCGCCGCCCTCCGGGTGCAAAGGAAAGGCGTTACGTCCGGATTTTGAAGCGAGCCTCGGCGAGCGCGTCGTTGCTCCGCATCCAGATGGGGATCGAGAGGTCGGCGTGGCAACCGCTCATCGATATCTGCGACAACCGGATCGGCTTTAGACTCCGTCGGCATGCTTCCCTCCCCACTTGCGAACGATTCAGGCGTATACGACGGAACTGGTCTCCTTCCGCCCTCCCATGCGGTGACGGTGACTACCTGCTCAATCGATTGGCCACAGGGTGATGCCGTGGCCCTGCCCCAACCATCGAGGCCCCCTCCACTGGGCACCGATTTCGTCTGCCCCTCCAAAGACGACCATCAGCCAGCCCCCGTAACAGGGTCCCCTGTTCCAGCGGCTGGAATCGCCCGACCACCGGAGACCCCACAAGGAACGGTCCCGGCTCATTCTGTCATCGAGTTAGCTTTTTGATAAGCATATTGGATTCAATAACTATGCATATTCGACAGGATAGATCGAATATCAGTAAGCTAAGAATTGACATGAGCAAATTATAACGATCCCTCCGTAGTTATAGAATGACAGTAGGAGAGTCCTCTCAATCATGAGATTTTGAACATAAAAAATTCTAGCAGCATAAGAAATGTCAGCTCATGTTATATAAATAGAAGAATCTAAAAACTAAATCCTTCGACAGTCAGCATAGCTCTATCCAATCGTTTGCCGGTTCGCTACCAAAGTAGTAGAAAAACTTCAATGTTTAAAGCTATCAAAATACTAGTAGAGTAGTAGAGTGTATAATCAGCGAAGAAAGATAAGGCATTCCGAATACTTCTATGAAGGGAGATCATAACTGTTGCCGTCGGGATCCATCCTCCGACTCGGGCGCGGTCGATCTCCAGGGAGAGGGGTGCGGCGGACCTGCAAAACAGGAAGCCCACACGCGGAGGGACGCTGGGGGTGGTCCTCCGCGGAAGGCCCTCCGACGCTCAAGTCAGTGGAGGAGAAATCGACGATCAACCAGACAGTGAGGAGGTGGATCTCTCCGGGAGACCTCTTCGGGGGCGGCCAATCGGAGGCTTCAAAGGGCAGGAGCGCCGACGAGCTATCAGCGAGAGCAGGAGAGTGAGAGTGGGGGTTGTGGCGCTGTGGCGCCAGTCGGATCAGGCCTCTGGGAGGCGACCTGATCCTGGGCATCAGAGGTTGCTCTCTTCCGGTTGGCCATCAGAGAGGTTCTTCTCCGGATCAGGATCCTTGTCTCCTTTCTTCAAGTTTTAACGGGACTTGAGACCCTTCCTCTAGCGCCAATCTGTTGCCGCCGGGATCCGTCCTCCGACTCGGGCGTAGTCGATCTCCAGGGAGAGGGGTGCGGCGGACCTGCAAAACAGGAAGCCCACACGCGGAGGGACGCTGGGGGTGGTCCTCCGCGGAAGGCCCTCCGACGCTCAAGTCAGTGGAGAAGAAATCGGCGATCAACCAGACAGTGAGGAGGTGGATCTCTCCGAGAGACCTCTCCGGGGGCGGCCAATCGGAGGCTCCAAAGGGCAGGAGCGCCGACGAGCTACCGGCGAGAGCAGGAGAGTGAGAGTGGGGGTGTAAGCGCGCAAGTGTGCGTAACGAGTTGCGTACCTGAGGGAATCTGCCAATCTGATATTTATAGATTGTCACCTGGGGACTTGAGCATCTTCTGGAAGGTTCTGGGGTTGTTACGATACGGGGGTAGACAGAATCGGGCCGTTGTGGGGCCGTTAGAATCCACGCCTTGTCTGTTAAGGGATCGACGGCTGGGAGAGCTCCTCGATGTCTTGGGATCTGGGTGAGTAGACCTGGGGCGGTTACAATAGGTCTTAGGCCACGTCTCAACATGATTCCTTGCCTAAGGTGCTGCTCGGTAAGCTTAAGCTCTCCCGCGTCAGGTTCCGCGGAGGTAGACGTTAGGGTGGATCGCTGGGTAGAAGCGAGCTACGGAAGCCCGGAAGGGTCCGCGCCCGGATACAAGGCCGACCTTATCATGGCAGAGAACACCTCCTCGATACTAGCGTCCGAGCTGCCGAATGAGCCAACCCCACCTGAGGGACCAGCCTGGGCGGCCTCCGCCTGAGAGGCCTTCAATCTCCCGGCCTCCTCCGTCAAGGCTATGGCTTGGGTCTCTTCAGATAGCTCGGCCAGCCCAAGCGCCAGCCTCCCCAAAATCTTCTTCGAGGGAGCCCCGATCGTGGGACCCCCACTTTGTTGTGCTCCCTCCACCGATGCATCCTTTCCAGTCGCCACCACCTGCGTCTCCTCCGCGGGCTCCCCCGAGGCCTCGGTCTGACCCACCTCTTGACCCATCGAGGGCGGCCCGACCTCACTGCTACCAGACTCCCCGGCGGACAGACCAAGTAGTGGCTCCCCCTGAACTTCCTCTGCTGCGGCTATCTCCTTCCCCTCTCCCGCTGGAGCCAGTGGTAATCCCGCGGGGACAATGGGCCCCTCTACTACGGCCGCCTCCGCTGGACCCGTCGCAGGTTCCTCTTTCAAGGGGACGCGGTCGGACGAGCCAGCAGAGCTTCATCCGAACTGTCCGATATCTCCAGTACGAGGGCGCCAGGTGCCGCGGCCATTCTCCCCGGATCCTCCTTCGCCCCCGGCGGTCCTATGAGGACTGCTCCGACGTCCGGTGGATTTTTGGCAGAGGTATGGGCCCTTTTCTCGGGCCGGCCGCTGTCCGCGCCGCTACCTTCCCCTGGGCGCTTCCCCCTCTTCCTCTTGGAGAGGCTCGACAACGCCAACCTTGTGGCTGTCAAACCGGGATTTACATACTCAGACCCAAGCGCGGTAATCGAGAAAAATACACAGCGCAAAAAGGGACTCACCTTGTGGATCCAGAGGGCTGAGCCCGGCTGCGAAGAGGGCCCCCTCCGATAATAGGTCGTTAGCCGAAAATACCTGTCCATTACGAAGGACATCCAGGTCCCTCTCCTCCTGCGCCGATAAGGCCGGATGCGTCTCAGCATCCCTCGCAACTTCCCCCCATCGTCGAGGGAAATCGGAACCGACGTTCCCCTCCGCAATCACGAATCGGCTCTTCCACCCCTTGATGGAAGAAGGCTTATCCACGATGACATTAAAAGATCTCCGGGGCCCGATGGAGGTCCACTCCGATTTCCTCCCGGGAGTCAAGTGGTAACAGGTGCGGAAAAGGGGGAGAGTTGCAATGACTTGAATCTGGTGACACATCGAAATGAATCCGACGATATTCCGCCAACTATTTGGAGCCACCATCGATGGACAGATGTTGTAGTGGGTCATGATCTCCTTCACCAAGGGATGGAGAGGAAAACGAAGACCCGCCTTAAAACTATCCTCATAGATAAAGACCCCGGACTCTAATCCCCGAGTAACCCTATCTTCGGGTTCCGGCACCCGCAAAACTACATCCAAGGGCAGACCATACCTCTGGTGAATCCTCCCCAAATCCTCAGCAACGATTTCTGAGGCCACATCTTCAGGGCTCATCGCCATCTCGGTTGAGGGAAATCCTGGGCGAAAACGATGAACGCTGGAGAGAATGAGAGACCAATGCTCTTCTGAAAACAAAGTGAGAAGACGCCGCGAACATGCGCACATGTGCATAAGCATGTATATATATAGGGCGGCTGTCACTTCGCTTCTCCGCCAAGGAACCGCCCTGGGGAGGCGGGACGTCTCATTCGAGGCGTCCGAAATCGCCTCGACAAACCTCCATATCGATCGGGATTCATGGCACGGCACAATCTCAACCATCGCTAGTGGAGGAACCTTACCTCCGAAGGTACGATGGCCCTGTCGCATTAATTAGGGCATCATTGCATGAACTATTTAGGCCAAGACGTCCCATCCAGGGCGCGCCACTTGAGCTTATACTCCCTACGCCCGAACCTACGCTTCGAACTAGGGAGTGGAGGGCATGTGTTGGGGGGTAAAATCGTCATTGCATTGATATCCGTGCGAGGCGGCTAAGGCTGACCTCCTCCCGCCGTCTCCCTCCGGGCTTCCATAGCTCGGTCTCTTCCGGCTTCCGTAGCTCGGCCTCTTCCGGGCTTCCGTAGCTCGGCCTCTTCCGGGCTTCCGTAGCTCGGCCTCTTTCGGGCTTCCCTAGCTCGGCCCCTTCCGGGCTTCCGTAGCTCGGCCTCTTTCGGGCTTCCATAGCTCGGCCTCTTCCGGGCTCCCTAGCTCGGCCCCTTCCGGGCTTCCCTAGCTCGGCCTCTTCCGGGCTTCCCTACCTTGGCCTCTTCCGGGCTTCCCTAGCTCGGCCCCTTCCGGGCTTCCGTAGCTCGCTTCTACCTAGCGATCCACGCCCTGACGTCTACCTCCGCGGAACCTGACGCGGGAGAGCTTAAGCTTACCCGAGCAGCACCTTAGGCAAGGAATCATGTTGAGACGTGGCCTAAGACCTATTGTAACCGCCCCAGGTCTACTCACCCAGATCCCAAGACATCAAGGAGCTCTCCCAGCCGTCGATCCCTTAACAGACAAGGCGTGGATTCTAACGGCCCCACAACGGCCTGATTCTGTCTACCCCCGTATCGTAACAACCCCAGAACCTTCCAGAAGATGCTCAAGTCCCCAGGTGACAGTCTATAAATATCAGATTGGCAGATTCCCTCAGGTACGCAACTCTTACGCACACTTGCGCGCTTACACCCCCACTCTCACTCTCCTCTCTCGCCGGTAGCTCGTCGGCGCTCTGTCCTTTGGAGCCTCCGATTGGCTGCCCCCGGAGAGGTCTCCCGGAGAGATCCACCTCCTTACTGTCTGGTTGATCGCCGATTCCTTCTCCACTGACTTGAGCGTCGGAGGGCCTTCCGCGGAGGACCATCCCCAGCGTCCCTCCGCGTGTGGGCTTCCTGTTTTGCAGGTCCGCCGCACCCCTCTCCCTGGAGATCGACTGCGCCCGAGTCGGAGGACGGATCCCGGCGGCAACAATAACTATTTTATTTTCATTTAAAGATTATAGGTTAAATTATAACTGAGCCTAGGGCTAAAGTGCTCCACCTAAATAAATAATCATGAGATTCATATTTAGATTGCTGAATTGGATTGCAAATAAATTCAATATTTAAAATTAAAAAAAAAAACAATTGTATAGCATGGGTTCCATCAAAATATTTGCTTGACATGCCTAAAATAATTGGATTACCAAATCTAAGGAAATCC
Organism: Calamus simplicifolius; assembly: GCA_900491605.1. Lineage (NCBI taxonomy): Eukaryota > Viridiplantae > Streptophyta > Magnoliopsida > Arecales > Arecaceae > Calamus > Calamus simplicifolius. The sequence goes on from UESW01004877.1 coordinate 557,680, forward strand.
AATGAGAGTTTCGGATTGGGAAGCAGGTGATATTGAATTAGATTACTAAATCAATACCATCTTAATCCAGCATAGAATCCAAACACTCCCTAGATGACTCAGATGAGAGTGTTAACTGTGATGCCTTTAAGTTAAGAGGGATGGTCAATCTTACAAGTATGCAAGGCATTTACTCTGATATCATCTTCAAACTAAGTAGCAAAAATAAAATATAATTTAATACTCATCATATTTAATATATTTATAATGACCTTTGTTCAATATATATATATATATATATATATATATATATATATATATATATATATTCATGATGATCTAAAATACATCACTTATCATTGTCATGATCTGTTCAAATTAATTCTACATCATAATGTAGATTTCTTTTGCTCAATTAACACTCCTCTACTAACCTCCTCTACGACTCTACTGCTTCGGATCTAGAAAAAAAGAGATATTAGAATAACGAATTCAATAGTAAGCAGTAATCGTTCTAATTAAACAACTCAATATTAATAATGTTATTATATCCCAGATGAAAAGAAGGGGGAGATACATAATTTTGTAAATATTCAATTTATTTGCAACGATAAATCAAATTCATTATAAACCATCTCGACTAGTTTAACTATACTCAAAATCTTATCAATCAATATATAATTCAGATATTAAACCAGCATACAATTCTTACTAAAAGGGTATCGAGCATAGTTGATCGGTTTCAAAATTCATAACAAAACAACGCCGCTTATCATGTGTATTCTATCAATTTATCGCCATAAAAGAAGTTCAAAACCAATTTCAAATATATATATATATATGTGTGTGTGTGTGTGTGTGTGTGTGTGTGTTTTTTTTAAAAATAATATGTGCACCTATAATTAGAAAATGCACATTTATAAAACCTATGAATCAATCATGATATCAATCCATACTTAAAATAAATATACATAGGAAGTGTCTGGAAAAGAAAATTCATCACTTACTTCTTAATTGCTAGCAATATCAATCCTAATCAACTCAGCATATTCTTTACAGGACCTATTCCATTATTTATGCTTAATTAGTTGATAATTATTTTTCAATTTAATTCCCTAAATCTCTAATGTCCCTAAGTCGATTGACACTATCCACCAACAAAATTCTCTTTTGAGGATAAAGATAGTAACATTGAAAAGAAACATTAGAAATCTTAACACTTATGAAGATACCCAACATGGTTAGGATAGGGATTGATGCACTTAGCAATCACCAGACTAACTTAAGACCTTATAGTTCGGGTCATCCTTAGATTGGCCATTGGGGTCCATAATGGAACTCAAACAAAGTCTTGAACCCCATAGAGAGCACAGATGAGAAAGTGTGAGAGGAGAAAAGAGAGAAAGTGATAAAATAAATAAAACTTGTATAAATAAGGGATCATTATATTTTTCATGCCTCAAATAGGAGAGATCCACCTTCCTTGCTCCAACTATCCATATATAGATGGGGGGGGGGGGGGGGGGAGAGAGAGAGAGAGAGAGAGAGAAAAGGAGAAGGAGAGAAGGACCTATAGTCATGGTTTTACTAGCGATGGATGATTGCTGCAGACCACCATGTCGATGAATCACTATTCAAAATTCAAGAATGAAAAATTAATGTAAAATTTCTATTTCTAAACCAATCGATTATGGGCTCTTCGAGGCCAACCGATCAGCCAAAAATCTACCAATATTTCATGGCTTATGTTGATTGTTTAGCATGACAATCATGACTTTGTTGCAGTTTGCTAGCAAAATAGGAGAACAAGGGTTTCTTCTTAACTCTATAGTGAAGAAATAAAGGACGCTCAAACAATAGTTTTATAGTAATAGCCTTGTCATAGATAGGAACGTAATGCTATGGTGGTAGCTGATTATGGGTAAGAGTACAATATGGTGGTAGCGTTGTTACGGACAAAAATGTGGCCTTATAGTAATAGCCTTTCTATAGGTGAAATATGGTATTATGATGGTAGCATTATCACAAGTAAGGGTGTTGTATTATTGATAGCCTCGTCTTGGTTAGAGCATAGCATTGTGATTGTCAACATGAGCTAGACCTTGATTGTGATAGTCTAAAGTTTAATCAAATTAATTTGATGATTTATACATCTAGTTGGAATGTTGATGCTAGCATGTGATCAATATACTAAGCTTGATGCGTGATTGATGCACAATTCGAAAACTATTAAGTCGAAATAAATACAACAAGATGAGTATACTTTTTAGTTATTCTTTTGATCATGATGATTTTATATTAGAAGAAAATTAATGTTGGGAGAGGCATATGATGTTGATAACATTATCTTTTGTTGGGCATGATATATGTATATATTTTATATGAATTAGTTGTCACTTACTAGATTATTATGATTATGTTGGGTATGCATGCTTAATGACCATTTTCACTTATGTTTACTACATGTTGGATTTTTATGACGCATTATATTGCATGCAGGACTGTGAGTAGAGGATTCCTAATGAGCTTATTTATTATAGAACCCTTAGTGCCTAGTTTTAGAATATGAGATATAAGAGATGAGAGTACTTAGAATCTTTGATACCAGTACCTTTATAATAAGTTGCTTATATTTAAATTGTAATTTGTAGTATGTTGAACAATGTTAAATTTTAATTGGATCGAATACTTATGTTAAATTAGAAAAAAAATATATACATACTCAGGTGCATAATTCTTGGAATTGCCTAGCTCAAGTATTGACTTGGGGCATGACAGTCATCCTTCCTTTTTTTCTGTTACAATGAATTTTGAGGGCTTATACTTTTCATGTCATTTTTAGCGTATAAGTTTACTAATTTAGGTTTTTGATTTTCTTAACATTAATCTCATTTTCTAGTCAGTCTGTGCAATCATTTATTCAATACCTTCATTGAAAAAAAAAAAAAAAAATTCCAATAAGAGCCATCAAATAAGAATGCTCTCTTTTTGTTGAGACTATTATTTTTTAAACTAAAAATAAATTGCATTCATGAATCAAAAATTATAATAAATGTAAAACGAAATATTTGCATTTGCATCATATATGCAAATATTTATTAGTTTGACAATCTATACTTACATATTTATATATATATTGAATTCTCAAACCAGTTCGTCACAAAAGAGTGAGCAAAATCGTGCAATCAGTATTCCTTTTTCTTTCTTTTGTAGTGGAAGTATTAAGTAGTATATTGACATTTTTTTTTTTTTGGTGGGATGGTGTTGTTATACGTTGACGTTTTCAAGTCCGGATATAATCTCATACATTTTTAGTTGGCCCAGACATTTGCCAAATCTCCCGTACAAAACATCCCTTCCATGTTTCCTTCCCTCTTAGCTTCTTGTTGAGCAACCCCTTCATAGAAATAATAGCACAACAATCCATGGCAGCACGAGCAAGGCCAATTCCGCCGGCCTTCTTCCGGCGGAGCTCACAATTTCTATGGGAAAGAGGCAGCCATCTCGGGACGCATTCTGGGTGGTGGTCTTCGCCAGACCTTGGAAGTCGCACGCCCTCACATCTTGGTCCATCTTCTGGAAGTACATGTTGAAGGCATACGATGCCTTGTGGTTGCGACCCAACTTGCTGCACGGCGACGAGCCCATCAACGCCGTGCAGTCCCCGTGGAAGCATGCAAAGTCCATGTTCTCCTGCAACGCGTCCTGGTTCTTCGCGCTCGGATCGTATACGCACCACTCCCTCTCCATATACTCCACCCCAGACGCGGCCGCCAAGTACTTGGCGCTTCCCTTTCCGGAGAAGTCCGTCGGGAACTTTGGCTTCCCATCGTACGTGAAAATCCCCCAGTGGCGCTCGAAGTTCCCCGGTTGGATGCTCTTCATGTTCTCGTCGATCAAGGCGAAGAAGTAGACGTCCATCGGCCCGGGCCTCAGCGGCGTGCCCTCCTTGCTCGCCATCTTCTTCAAGAACCCATCGTAGAATTTCTTCGCATTTGCTACGTCGGCATTCTTGCTGCCATCCGTCGGCCAGCCGACTTCGCCGACTACGATCTTCATGTTGGACAGGCTGGCCTTCTTCAAGGCCCACACCAGCGTGTCGAAGTTGGCGTCGAACACGTTGGTGTATTGGATGCCTTTGTCGTTGACCGTCCGGCCACCGCCACCGAAGAAGGCGAAGTCGGCCGGGAAGTTGGGATTTTCGTAGAGGCTGAGGAAGGGGTAGATGTTGACGGTGAAGGGTGAGCCGTTCGAGTTGAGGAACCGCGCGATGTCGATCACGAGATCATGAATGTCGGAGCGGAAATCACCGGCGGAGGGGACGGGATTGCTCTCCGGGGAGCTGTAGACGTCGGCGTTCATGGGGGTGGTGGCTTTGATTCGGCTGTGTCCCGCCTCATTCAGGGCCTTCTGGATGTTCTTGAGCGCCGGGAACGTCGTCTTCAAGAACGAGCCATTGTAACTCCTCAAGAACGGTTCATTGCCCACGGCAACATACCTGACCACAATACAAACAGATCATATATTTGAATCGATCGGAAGATATATATATATGTATAACAAATGAGAGGAGGAGTACTTGATATTGACGTCTTTGTAACCCGTGACGTTCTCGTGAACCCAGGCTTTTGCATTCGAGTAGCTGCCCATAAACTCGAGCTGGTCGTTCGGGATGCCGACCATGACGTCGATCCCGGTATTGGCCAGGGCGTGCATCGCGGATGACTCCGCGTCGAACAGCTTGACATCCTTGATCCCATTGTCCTTGAGCATTTGGACGACGATTTTAGCGGGGATCGGGTGCGACGCCTGGGTCCCCCAATTCACGCCGAGGGCTTCCGTGGGGGCGGCCGAGATCGCCAGGGCGGCGCACAAGACCAATGCCAGGGCTTTCGGAGAGACCATGGTTCTTCGAGGGCGAGGCGCCATTAGAATTTGGATGAGAACGGGAGACGTTTAGGCCCGATCGAGGAGAGGTGCTCCGTTGATGGTTCTCTTAACAATGGCGGGAGAGGAAGGTAGGAGGCAACGGCTTTTGGTTGGCGACTTGTCTGGCTGAGGGAAGGAAACAGCGTTGAAGAGCTGCGATCTTTGAAAGTCTAGTTTTTAGTTACATGTCTCAACGGAAACTTTGTAATTTTAGAAAATATACTGCGCGCTATGTCTCAAATTTTAGCGGACCAAAAAAAAAAGAAAAGAAAAAAAAGAAATGGAAAACCAAGGTTTAGTTATTTAAGGGTTCCCTTGGAGAGAAAAACAGTTGAGAAATGCCGGTGATTTTAATGCAAAAGGTTTCTTCATCTCACATTTTTGGTGGAAAGTGAATACATGTTAACTTAAAATAAATAATTTCTTGAATAGTCATATATCTAATCAATAAAAATATGTTAAGAGTTACTAATATGATCAAGATTTTTTTTCTTGATACACCAGACTTCTTATCTAATTTTCTCTCTCCTCATCTCATTTTAGGCCTATCTCCTAATATGGTACGTGGAAAGGAAGAGGAGGAGAAGATGGTAACCATGGTGACGGTGGAAAGGAGAGGAGGAGAAGATGGTAACCATGGTGACGGATGTAATAGGATGGACATCAAATACCACGACTAGCTTGTGAATGGGATTTACTTTTATATCGTTTAGAGCAATTCTAGACTATATTAAAAAATAACTATTAAAAAATACTTTATTTAGTGCTTATTTGATATTGAGGGAAGCGTTAAAGTGTGTGCTAATTATTTTATGAAGACTATGGTAACCAAGATGATCAATAAATTTGAGAAGTGTTAGTTTGATTTTAGTATGATATTGACTGTGTTGCCGTTAAATCACGTTCCTTGAACTTCGGGTAATGGAGAGCCTCATCCTTAACAGGGTTCCTGTAAGAAAGTCCTCGAGGATTGGTTGCACCGGTGGGGACCCTTCTACGCTCAAGTAAGCAACTTGAAAACAGTGAAGAAAGAGCTAGAGGAATTAGCTAGGGAGCTTGAGTTCAGATCTCTTCTCTCGTTGTGAGCAAAGGTTCTTATATCTGTCTGGAGATCCCTCTTACTCGCTTTTGGAAGATGGTTGATTCTAAGACGTTATTGTCTGGTAGTGGTCGGGCGGCAAGGCTGGCAAAGACAAGTCGCAATAAACACTGAGCATGTCAGAGGTGTCCCACCCTGCCAGTCCCCTGCCAGACATGGTGCGCCATAGGTGGCAGATGGGCCTAGTCGTGTCAGCGTGCACTATAACAGGTAGTGGCCACGCACGATCGCAGATGGTTAGTGGGCCACGTGGTGATCGCCGATGGTTAGTGGGCCACGTGGTAGTGTCAGGCGGCTCGAGGCCGAGGGGACCTAGAGTCCGAGGTCGAGGGGACCTAAAGTCCGAGGCCGAGGGCACCTGAAATCCGAAGCCGAGGGAGCTTGGAGTCCGAGGCTGAGGGAACCTAAAGTCCGAGGCCAAGGGGACCGAAGTCTGAAGCTGAGGGGCCCTGGGGTCCAAGGCCAAGCGGACCTGGGGTCCGAGGCCGAGAGAATCTCGAAATCCAAGGCTAAGGGGACCTGGGGTCCGAGGCCAAGGGGTCCTTGGAGTCTGAGGCCGGGGTTCCATCAGTTGCCTCTTCTGTCAACCCTAACGTAGCCCGATCAGCCACATCAGATGCCCTCTAGCCCCTGAGACGATGCGGGCCCACTCCCTGCTCGGCGAAAGGGACGTAAAAACCTTCAGGTGGCTGATTCCAGTGCGTCACCAATCATGGAGGAGCGCATATCCTTGGGGACAGTGGTTCCTCAGTGCAGATGATATGGGGCATCGTAATGCCACCACCTCTGTCAACAATCAGATCTGGGGGAATCCTTCTCGAAACGGGGGAGTCCTTTCGGAACCCACGAAAAAGCAACCGCCATCATTGCCATCATGGTGCTGATGTTACCGATGCCTCGTGATTGGCTGAAGACAGAGCACTCCGCGTGTCAGGCGCCTATCGAGGTGACATCGCCAATGGTGGGCATCCACGTGGCTGGATGGACTAGGCGGGATGATTCGAAAATGGTGTATAGCCGGGGGGGCTCTGGACCGACATTATGCTTCTGAGATCTTCGTCTTCCTCCCCGAGCTCACATCCCGCCCGAGCCTTTCTTCTTTGAACCTTGTTGTTCTTTTCACCGTTCTTCTCCCTTATTAGGTTAGTCCCTCCGATCATTCCGTGTCTTTCTTCCATGGCCTCATCACCATCTTGGTCTTCCTCCCTCCCATCGATTTCCCTCCTCGTGATAGCGGACCTCTTCATCTCCCCCATCCTTTTGGTCTTCTTCTTCTTCTCCTTCCTCCGAGGACCTCGTTCCTTTGTCCCAACGGCGAATCTCCAGTCGGGCCCCCACCAGGAGTCGTCCGGTGGCCGCCGATCCCTCATCTAGGGTTACAGTGGAATCCGAACTTTGTTGATTGTTCCTCCCTACCCCTGATGATAGGGTGACCTCCTTTCGGCCTGATAGAATCACTCTTTATGAAGTATCCCTCAGGGTGGGTCTTCGCCTACCCTATCATCCCTTTTTCAATAATCTCCTCGACCGATACTCCCTAACACCCACGTAGTTGGTTCCGAATTCTGTTCGGACCATATGCAATTTCAAAGTGCTGTGCCACCTCTAGGGCAGAGGCTAGGGTTTTCCTCTTCTGTTGCCTTTACACCCTCCGCCAACAGTCGGGCTGGTGGTTGTTCCAGCCTAGGCCCGTGTTGACCCAATTATTGATTTTTATGATTAACAAAAGACATGAGTATATTCACTATGTTTCTGATAGATTTAATAAGTGTTTCAGGGATTAAAAATATTTAATCAATCAAAAGGAATAAAGGAATAAGTTTTGAATCAAATTTAAAGGAATTTTTCAAAGTTCAGAACTTGGAGTCGACACCCAAATAGTCAGGAGCCGACCCCAAGGCGTATCAGAAGGTTTCTAGATTTTTGGCACGGTCTGGAGTCGACACTTAGAGTTTCGGAGCCGACTCCAACCTGAGATATAGAGAAGTGCATTCTGTTTCAGTTTCGGAGCCAACACCTAGAATTCGGGAGCTAACACCTGAGAGTTCGGGTGCCGACACCTGAGTTTCTAGAGCCAACTCTAACCTGAGAACAGAGAGTGTTTTATGGACATTTCTGGAGCCGACACTCTTGGATTCCGGAGCCAACTCCCGAAAGCGACGAGCCGACACTTAACTTTCTCGGAGCCGACTCCTCAACAAACTTTTTCTTTGCTATTTTTGGATACCCGATCTGGAGCCGACACCTGAAAAGTTGGAGCCAACTCCAACCTGTCAGGAGCGATTTTTAATTGTTAGAACGGACTCCAACGTAATATTTTTTCCACCTAATCTCTAACGGTCATTTTTCTTTGTGTGTAAAGTATCCAAGCATCTCACAACGGCTATATTTCCCACCTAAACCTTGGATTGAAGTATATAAAAGGAGGAATATCTGTCCGTTTGAAAATATAGAAAAAGGGGAGAACAGAGCAAGAAAAGAGAGAAAATATTCAGAATATACTGAGAAAGAAAGAGAGAAATCAAAAGGAAATACTCTGAGCTTAAGTCCATCAATCCCAGAAAAGTTCAAAGAGAAATCCACAAGCTTCTCAAGATCAAATCAAGGAGATTTCCAACATTTGAAGAGAGAAAGCAAAAGCCCCAAATCCTCAACTTCTCTACTGCGTGAAGAAACTGAGCTGAGGTTGATTCAATCTTTCAAAGGAGAAGAGGAAAAGAAGAAAAGAAGAAAAGCATACATTCAAAGAGCTTCAGTCAGGCTTTTCTTACCCTATTTATTTTATTGAATATCTGCTCACTTAAGGAGCTGTTTAAGTGTTGTATTGAAATCTTTATTGCTTTCAAACTGTTGATTGCTAATTCAATCAGGGGATTGAATTAGTGGAGGTAGTATAGCTCGGACAAGCTAAGGATAGCTTGTGTTTGGGTTTTGTGCTGGTGAGCCTGGTAAAACCAGCTGGGTTCGTTGTGATCCCGGGGGAAAACAACAAGTTTTGAGTTGTGAGCTTGTAAAACAACTCGGCTGTAATCAAGAGGATTATAGTGTGGGCCCAAGTGCTACTTGGGAGTGGATGTAGGTATTGGATACACCGAACCACTATAAAATCTTTGTGTTTGCCGTGCTTTATCTCTTTGTCTCCTCCTATCTCATTATCTGTGCCTAGCATTTATCTTGCACTCAATCTCTTTTATTTCAAAGCACATAATTTTAAAAAAGCTAAATTTTTAAGAACCCAATTCACCCCCCCTCTTGGGTTGCCATCTGGGCCAACAATTGGTATCAGAGCTACTTGTGCTCATTGTTTATTTGATCAAACGATCAAGAGCTAAAGATCCAAATGGCAGCTCAAGCTGGATCTTCATTTGCTGAAGGTCATTCTACAAATAGACCTCCTTTATTTAATGGTTCAAACTACTCTTATTGGAAAGCTAGAATGAGAATTTTTATTCAAGCTTTAGATTATGAACTATGGAGTGTAATCACTAATGGACCTAGCACACCCACACACATAGTAGATGGTTCAATAGTTCCTAAACTGAAAGGGATTGGAATGAGAACGATAGAAAATGGCTCAGCTCAATGCTAAGGCCATGAATGTTTTATATTGTGCATTAGATGCTAATGAGTTTAATAGAATTTCTACATGTATTTCCGCAAAAGAAATTTGGGACAGATTAGAAGTTACCCATGAGGGTACTAATCAAGTCAAAGAATCAAAGATTAATATTCTTGTTCATAAATATGAATTGTTTAGCATGGAACAAACTGAATCTATAACTGCATGTATACAAGATTTACTGATATTGTGAATGGTTTAAAGAGTCTTGGCAAGACCTATACTAACTCTGAGTTGATTCGTAAAATCCTTAGGTCTCTTCCAAGGACATGGGAAGCAAAGGTGACTGTAATCCAAGAAGCCAAGGACCTCAATACCTTACCTTTGGAGGAGCTACTTGGATCACTAATGACTCATGAGTTGACCATGAAATAGCATATAGAGGAAGACGTCAAGAAGAAGAAAATAATTGCCCTCAAAGCTGCAAAATTAAAAAAAAAGCAGTGATGAAGAAGATGATGATGATGAGGAGACTGCACTCCTTGCTAAGAAATTTAAAAATTTATGCAAAGAAAGAGACCCTTCCATAAGAAAAAATTTGGAACAAAGATGAAGGTGAGAAAGAAAAAGAAAGGACAAGGATAAAGAGAAAGACCCCCTCATATGCTATGAATGTAAGAAACGGGGCACTTTAGATATGATTGTCCTTAATTAAAAAAGGGGTACAAGAAAAAGAAAAAGGCATATGTTGCAACATGGAGTGATAGCGAGGAATCCTTTCCGAGGAAGAACAGAAAGAGGTTGTAAACATTTGTTTTATGGCAAATGACGATGAGGTAAGTACCGAAACTCATGACTTTACCTTTGATGAATTGTTTGATGCATTTAATGAACTAGTTAGATTTTAAAGTTTTGAAAAAGAAAAGCAAATCCTTGAAAAATGATAATTTAAATATTGTCAAAGAAAAATAAACAAACCCATGAAATGAAGAATTGAAATTGAAAATAAGAATTTGCTAAAAGAAAAAGAATCAATTTAAATGAAAATGTTAGTTTAAAGAAAAAGTTGATAAATATAAAAATATAGTTGATAAATTTACATATAGCTCTGAAAAACTTAATTTGCTATTGAGTAATCAAAGAGATGTGTTTGATAAGGCTGGATTAGGTTATAGGCCTAATAAGAAACAAAAGTATGTTAAAAATTTCTTTAGAAAGGAACATGAGAAAAATGATGTTTCATGTTATTGCTGTAATAAGAAAGGACACAAAGCCTATGAATGCAATTCTAGAAAAATTAATAAGAATTTAAATATTAAAGGAAAAAATATGGGTTCCAAAAGGAACAATCTTTGTTGCTACTAACCATGAAGGACCCAAGAAAGCTTGGGTACCTAAACAAAAAGTTTGATTACTTTGCAGGAGTGTCTTGCGGCCAAAAGATCAAAACGAAAGTGGTATCTTGATAGCGGCTGCTCAAGGCACATGACGGGTGACAAGGATCAATTCATCACCCTTGAGGATAAAAGAGGAGTAGTAACCTTCGGAGATAACAGCAAAGGCCAGATTATGGGCTTTGGTAAAATTCAGATAACTCCCTCCATTTTATTGAAAATATTCTTTATGTAGATGGTTTAAAGCATAATTTAATTAGTATTAGCCAATTGTGTGATAAAGGTTTCAAAGTTTCATTTGAAGCTTCTATATGCACTGTTTCTAATTCTATTGACAATAGCATTATATTTACTGGAAGTAGAAATGGCAATGCATATTTAATTGATTTAGACAATCTATCTGCTAATAGTCATTGCTTAGTTGCTGATAATGCTAATGTAAATGAGATTGGATGGTTATGGCATCGTAGATTAGGTCATGCAAGCACACACTTGATTTCAAAATTAATTAGAATGGATTTAGTTAAAGGTCTTCCAAAGTTAGATTTTGAAAATAACAGAATTTGTGATGCATGTCAATTTGGAAAACAAACTAGAAACTCTTTCAAATCCAAGAATGTTGTTTCACTTCTAGGCCACTAGAGCTACTTCACATGGACTTTTTGGACCAACTAGAACCACTTGTCTAGGAGGAAAGAAATATGGTCTTGTGATAGTAGATGATTATTCTAGATTCACTTGGGTATTATTTTTGGCTCATAAGGATGAGACTTTCTCAATATTTCTGAAATTCTTCAAGAAAGTCACTAATGAGAAAAACACACCATAGTCTCTTAGAAGTGATCATGGACAGAATTTGAAAATCACTTATTTGAAAATTTCTGCATTGAACATGGCATTAATCATAATTTTTCTGCACCTAGAACACCACAACAAAATGGAGTTGTAGAAAGAAAGAATAGAACTTTAGAAGACATGGCCCGTACCATGCTATGAAAGCAACCTACCAAAATACTTTTGGGCGGAAGCTATAAACACAGCATGTTACATCCTTAATAGAGCTTTAATTAGGCCAATCCTTAAGAAAACACCTTATGAATTATGGAATAATAGGAAACCTAACATTAGTTATTTTCATGCATTTGGTTGTAAATGTTTCATTCATAATAATGGAAAGATAATCTTGGAAAATTTGATGCAAAATCTGATGAAGATATATTCTTAGGATATTCAACAACTAGTAAAGCCTTTAGAGTATTTAACAAGAGGAACTTAATAGTAGAAGAATCTATTCATGTAGTTTTTGATGAATCTTTAGCATCAAGTTCAGAAAAGATTGATGATGAGGAAGATACAAATTTGCTAAAAGAGATATTGAAAAATTAAATATAGATGTATCTTCAGATCATGAACAAGAAGCTAAAGATGATGATTCCACTAGGGTTGATGTTATTGATACTACTCGCAATGATGTAGATCTGCCTAGAGATTGGAGATATGCTTATGGTCATCCAAAGGAATTGATTATAGGTGATCCATCTCAAGGTGTAAGAACTAGATCATCTATGAGGAATATCAATAATCATCTTGCATTTGTATCTCAAATTGAACCTAAAACTATTGAAGAAGCTAAAAAGATAGTAATTGGATGCTAGCTATGCAAGAAGAATTAAATCAATTTACTAGAAATAATGTATGGACCTTAGTTGATAGACCTAAAGGTCATTCAGTTATAGGATCTAAATGGGTATTTAGAAATAAATTAGATGAAAATGGCATAGTAATTAGAAACAAAGCTAGATTAGTTGCAAAAGGATATAATCAAGAAGAAGGAATTGATTTTGATGAAACCTTTGCACCTGTAGCTAGATTAGAAGCAATTAGATTATTACTTGCATTTGCATGTCATATGAATATCAATTTATTTCAAATGGATGTTAAAAGTGCATTTTTAAATGGTTTTATAAATGAAGAAGTTTTTGTAGAACAACCACCTGGTTTTGAAGATCATGAATTTTCAAATCACGTTTTTAAATTACACAAAGCACTATATGGTTTAAAACAAGCACCTAGAGCTTGGTATGATAGATTAAGTAAATTTCTAATTGAAAATGATTTTACTAGAGGAAATGTAGATAAAACTCTATTTTTGAAAAGAAAACATAAAGATTTATTAGTAGTACAAATATATGTAGATGATATTGTATTCGGTGCTACTAACGATCTTCTATGTCAAGAGTTTGCTAAGCTAATGCAGGGTGAATTCGAAATGAGCATGATGGGAGAACTCAACTTCTTCCTAGGACTTCAAATCAGGCAAAGCAAAGAAAGGATTTTCATCAACCAAACAAAGTACACAAAGGAAATTCTCAAAAAGTTTGGAATGGAATCAATCAAACCCCTTGGAACACCAATGAGTCCTTCATGCAAGTTAGACAAAGATGAAGATGGTAAGAAAGTTGATCAAAAGCACTATAGAGGTATGATCGGATCTCTACTTTACTTAACTGCAAGTAGACCTGATATCATGTTTGTTGTTTGTCTATGCTAGATTTCAATAGAACCTAAAGAATCTCACTTAATTGCTGTAAAAGAATACTAAGATATCTAAGTGGAACTAAAATGTAGGATTATGGTATTCTAGAGACTCAACACTGAATTTAATTGCTTATTTTGATTCTGATTATGCTGGATGTAAACTAGATAGAAAGAGTACAAGTGGTGCATGTCAATTTTTAGGAAGTAACTTAATCTCTTGGTTTAGCAAAAAGCAAAATTTGGTTGCATTATCTACTGCTGAAGCAGAATATGTTGCAGCTGGAAGTTGCTGTGCTCAAATCCTTTGGATTAAGCGACAACTTGAAGATTATGGCATAACACTTGATAAAACTCCTATTAAATGTGATAATACAAGTGCAATAAACTTAACTAAAAATCCAATCCAACATTCAAGAACTAAACATATTGAAATTAGATATCACTTCATAAGAGAACATGTAGCTAATGGTGAAATTTGTCTTGATTATGTTTGCACTGAGAACAACTAGCGGACATATTTACAAAACCTTTGAGTGAAGAAAGATTTTGTTATCTTAGAGGAGAGTTAGGGATTTGTGACCCTTTGGAATGATTTTGAAACCCTAAGGAATGATTATCTAGATTTCAATCAATTTCTTGAAATTTCTCTCATGACTTTAAGGACTATTTATCTAGACATTTGAACAATTTGATTCTCCACATTCCAAAGATTTTATCAAAAAATTATTTCAACAAGTTTCGGATGTTTGAAACTCTTTTTTTTTTTCTAAAACTGTCAGTGGAGTCGACACCTGATTTTGATTCGACACCTTGTCTGTGTCGCTCTCAGTCTAAGACCTTAGAGCCGACACCCGCCTTAGCGGAGCCGACTCCAGTTCGAGCGCTGACTGTGTTAGCAACCTGGAGCGACACCTCGCTTTGCGGGAGCCGACTCCAAGTGGTCCCAGGTTAATTTATCTAGGGCAGAGCGACTCCTCGTTCATTTAATCGACTCCAATCCTCTCCAAACTCTCTCTAACTCTTCCAAAAACAAAATCCCTCAAATTAACCATTCCTTAGCTCTCAAAGGCACCCAAACATAGGGGATCAGTGATTGATGGAGGGGTGACGACCGGGAAACGGACTGTGAGGCATCCGGCAAGGCAGCCTTCGCCGAGTTCTGCGTCCTCTTCCTCGTCATCCACACCGAGCTTCAAGCCCGTCCTCACCTCAAATCGACACTTTGGTAGGCCATGTAATCACAATGGGTAGGAAGGTAGACTTTCATTTCTTTGAGGAAGAAGGTTTTACCATTGGGCGAATGTTGACGAACTAGGTTGGGATAAGGTATGTTCCCTTGATTTATCTACTTATCCAGCCCTAGTCAAGGAGTTTTATTTCAATCTGTCTAGAGGAGATGGAGGAATTGTTAGTTCAGTAAGAGGAAAAAGGATTCATAACTTCAGAAATTTTAGGAAACCTTTTAGGGATTCCTATTACTGGGCTTGCTAGAAGCATTCACAGTGAAAGGTCAAATGCTTTATCAAGGATGCTAGGTAGGGAAATAACCGAATTTGAAGAAATTAGGGCAAATCAGTTGCCTCTTGAACTTAGGCTTGCATAACATTTGTGGTAGGATTTATTTTCCAAGACTGGACGTTTTGAGTATGTCTCAGAACGAGACATTGTACTTATGGATAGTGTTTTGACTGGTCAGCGAATTAATCTGGCTGCTATGATGATTTGGTATATGGCAGAGGCATGGAATAAGAAAAGATCCTCTTTACCCTATGGCATGATATTAACTTTAGTATTCCAAAGCCAGGGGTTGTCATTTCAGAGAATGAACCTTTGAAGAACCTTAGACACACCGATTATTACAGCCTGGCTACTGTGCATAGAATGGGATTTGTGAAAGTGGATGATAGATGGGAAAGAAAGAGTAATCTGGATGAAAGAGCGGTGACATTGGAGCCACTGCACCTTCTGAGGCAGGTCCTTCAGTGAGGCATCCTTCACCAGAACCTAGCAATCATCACCACCACCGGCACCTACTTCCATTCCTGCATCTGTACCATGTTTGTTCCTTCTGTTGGTTTTTCTGATGTTCAGCTGGAGCAACTTAAAGAATTATTTAGTACTCATAAGGAAGAGATGAAAACTGAAATTGACAATAGCCTGATGAATTTAAGAAAATATTTTATTCCTTGGATGAAAGAGTAAACAAAATTGAGTCCACCCTTGGAGCCTCCGCAGAATCTTTGAAGAATGATCTCAAGAGTATTTTTGAAGAACTTAAAGAGATTGGAGGTGATTCAGAGACATATTTCAAATGCAATGCTGAGTTACAAGAAAAGATCATTGTTGCATCCGGATTCTTTGATAGGAGACTAAATGAATTCATTGCTACTCAAAGAGAAGGGATGGGCAAGATTCTAGAAGAACTCAAAAGGAGATTTGGGATTTGATGTTTATTTGCTTTAGTTTGATGTTTGATGTTTTACTGAAATTTTGATGTAATGAAGATTTTTTATGTAATGCTTGACTTTGTGAGTATGTAATGAACTTTTTACTTAATGAATATCATTTGATCTTTGAAGCATCTCTTAATTTTATCATTTAATTTAAAATTTCTTAACCTTTTGTTGATTACAAAAAAGGGGGAGAAGTATTTGATATTTGTATATGCATTGGAACAAATAAGCTTAATCAATTGGTATTTAATTGATTGTATAGGGGAGAAGTAATTGACAATTCTATATGTGCATTGAAAGGAAGAAGCTTAATTGACTTAATTTGATATGACAGTTTAATTGGTATCAAACATTAAACTCATATGAGAAGTAATTGATAGTTGTATATGCATTTACCGTTAAAGGAAAGAATAGATGTTAAATTGAGTATCATAGGGGGAGCTACTTCATTCAGGGGGAGCTTACCTATGAGAACTAAATATTTGAGAAATTTGATTTAAAACTCTTATTGTTTAATCATGCACATACTTAATGTTTTTATAATCATCAAAAAAGGGGAGATTGTTGACCCAATTATTGATTTTGATGATTAACAAAAGACATGAGTATATTCACTATGTTTCTGACAGATTTAATAAGTGTTTCAGGGATTAAAAATGTTTAATCAATCAAAAGGAATAAAGAATAAGTTTTGAATCAAATTTTAAAGGAATTTTTCAAAGTTCAAAACTTGGAGTCGACACCCAAATAGTAGGAGCTGACCCCAAGGCGTATCAGAAGGTTTCTAGATTTTTGGCATGGTCTGGAGTCGACACTCAGAGTTTCGGAGCCGATTCCAACCTGAGATATAGAGAAGTGCATTCTGTTTCAGTTTTCGGAGCCAACAACTAGAATTCGGGAGCTGACACCTAAGAGTTCGGGAGCTGACACCTGAGTTTTTGGAGCCGACTCTAACCTGAGAATAGAGAGCGTTTTATGGACATTTCTGGAGCCAACACTCTTGGATTCCAGAGCCGACTCCGAAAGCGACGAGCCGACACTTAACTTTCTCGGAGCCGACTCCTCAACAAACTTTTTCTTTGCTATTTTTGGATACCCGATCTGGAGCCGACACCTGAAAAGTTGGAGCCGACTCCAACCTATCAAGAGCGGATTTTTAATTGTTAGAATGGACTCCAACGGTAATATTTTTTCCACCTAATCTAACGGTCATTTTTCTTTGTGTAGAAGTATCAAGCATCTCACAACGGCTATGTTTCCCACCTAAACCTTGGATTGAAGTATATAAAAGGAGGAATATCTGTCCGTTTGAAAATATAGAAAAAGGGGAGAATAGAGCAAGAAAAAGAGAGAAATATTTAGAATATACTGAGAAAGAAAAGAGAAATCAAAAGGAAATACTCTAGCTTAAGTCCATCAATCCCAGAAAAGTTTAAAGAAATCCACAAGCTTCTCAAGATCAAATCAAGGAGATTTCCAACATTTGAAGAGAGAAAGCAAAAGCCCCAAATCCTCAACTTCTCTACTGCGTGAAGAAACTAAGCTGAGGCTGATTCAATCTTTCAAAGGAGAAGAGGAAAAGAAGAAAAGAAGAAAAACATACATTCAAAGAGCTTCAATCAGGCTTTTCTTACCCTATTTATTTTATTGAATATCTGCTCACTTAAGGAGCTGTTTAAGTGTTGTATTGAAATCTTTATTGCTTTCAAACGGTTGATTGCTAATTCAATCAGGGGATTGAATTAGTGGAGGTAGTATACCTCAGGACAAGCTAAGGATAGCTTGTGTTTGAGTTTTGTGCTGGTAAGCCCGGTAAAACCAGCTGGGTTCTTTGTGATCCCGGGGGAAAACAATAAGTTTTGAGTTGTGAGCTTGTAAAGCAACTCAGCTGTAATCAAGAGGATTATAGTATGGGCCCAAGTGCTACTTGGGAGTAGTGTAGGTGTTGGATACACCGAACCACTATAAAATCTTTGTGTTTGCCGTGCTTTATCTCTTTGTCTCCTCCTATCTCATTATCTGTGCCTAGCATTTATCTTGCACTCAATCTCTTTTATTTCAAAGCACATAATTTTAAAAAAGCTAAATTTTTAAGATCCCAATTCACCCCCCCCTCTTGGGTTGCCATCTTGGTCAACAGCCCGGCCAAACCCTTAAGCTAGGTCTTCCTTCATCTGTCAAGGGATGAAAGACCCGATTCTTCTTTGCCGACCTTGAGGGGTGAGGCCGAGGTGGGGAGACCCAGACACCAGACCGGACAAGGATCGGTCGGTGGCCTTGAGGGACAAGGAGGTGCTCAATCAACTGCTTACTGTCGTGGTCCCCTGCTGCAATCAGCTCTTATCGGAGGAGAATCTCTGGCTCGCGGGTGTCTCCTCGAGCAGCGGTGAGCAGCTGCAGGCCCTTCTCATTCCTTCATTTGTTTCTTCTTTCCTTTTCTTTCCTCTCTTCTTTTTTTTTTTATCTTGGTTCTCATATCTCGGCCCTTAACTTGTGCAGTTATGAAGATACTAGCCCATATCGCGAGGAGAGAAGCAGTCAAGAGGAAAAGGGCCATCGATGGTGTGAGGGGCCGAGGGGGAGGCTGTGGACTTAGACTTCGAACCGGTCCCCAGCACGGTCCCCTTCTCCCTTGAAGCGCAAGTCTCAGGGGGACCGAGAGCCCACTCCCGCCATCGACCTCACGGCCGACACTCCCTCGAAGGGAGCAAGGGTCGAGGTGGTTATCGCACCTGCAGAGCCCATCACCTCGTCCATGGAACCGGCTCACCTGGAAGTAGGGCCAAGCCCAAACGAAGGCCCATATCAGGGGAGCGGGCGAGTGGAGATCACCCGACGGCAGCAGGGCCGTCGGTGGAGGAGATGCCATCAGCCTCTGGCACGACACCCATGGCACGGGACCGGCCAAAACCGCAGAGGGAGGTGAGGCTGGGGTGATCCCTTCTCGGCCCTCAGTTATGAACCTGTTGGGAATTGTATTTTAAAGCCAATCATTTGATGATTGTGCTAATGTAAATAGTATATAAATTGATATATTAATAAAAGTTATTTGGCAGTTTATTCATTACAAGAACATCTTCTTAAAACTCCTAATAGTATCTTCCTTCACGATAAAGGAGGATTTATCTTTGAAGGTCCTCAAAAGAGTTCGCGACCAAATGATATACTATGACAGGGCCATAGTACTATCAATTATAGGATGTTGTATATCATATTTGTTGGTTGTCCTCTTAACCAAAGAGTAGAGACACTGGTATGACATACAGGTGAAAGTATAGGAGTACATTTCACCGAACGTGACTCATTTCTGGATACTCTACTGTCAAGAGTTAATCCGAGAAGATATGGGTATAAGTATCCTTCAGACCTGAAGATCACAACCAGTGACTTGCAAGCAACTCATTGTACTTAGGTGCCGGACCACCTGGATTTCTAATCCAGCTACGAAAGGTTACTGGGTGCAGTCAAGTACTTGTGGTAGTCAGTTGTGGATCAAGATGGAATTTGACCTATCCCGTTAAAAGGAGAAATGCTTGTGTTTCAATTTAGCAAGACCTTGGCCAAGGCACTTCATGTGAAAGTCACATGATCACTAAAGTTGAAATCACTTTATGGATTTGCTGTTTAGAGTTGACAGGCTCTTAAGCCATCCTTAGCATTTGTGGTCAAGAGGATGAATTATACGATAACTGTTTCTTAGGGTTCTTGGAGTTTGCTCGGCAACTCTTCGACCTATCCGGACGTCGGGTTCCATTGCTAGATGGGCACATCGATTAGTATAGAAAGTTATTTCTATGCTACCGGCTTAGGTTCGAACCTAGAGAGTCAC
Source organism: Calamus simplicifolius (assembly GCA_900491605.1). Taxonomy (NCBI): domain Eukaryota; kingdom Viridiplantae; phylum Streptophyta; class Magnoliopsida; order Arecales; family Arecaceae; genus Calamus; species Calamus simplicifolius. The sequence continues at coordinate 577,460 of UESW01004877.1, forward strand.
ACGCATAGAAGTTTCCTAGGATGATCTATTTGCTGATCAACGATTGAGAATCGTATATGATTTAATTAATCAATTTGATTGATTGAATTATCTCAATTGGGTTAAGTACAAGTGAATAAGATTCAATTTGGTTTAAGTCTATTAGAAGGACTAATCAATTTCAAATATTGATTTGAAATTAGACTTGATTTGGATTTAAATAGATTCAGGACTAGCCAAATTTGATTTGGGCTAGGACCATGATTTATGTAGGTTCAGTCCAATAAATTCAAATCAGCTTAAACCAAAACCCGAACCCAAACCCCTCAAAAAGGATCTCACATATGAGATAACTTGATTAAATTCTCATGTAGAATTTAATATATTAATTTAATCTTCTCCAAACCGTTTCCATTGGAATTCTAAGTGTTAGAATTCATGTGAATTAATGTACCTCTTTGAATTAACCAACGATGAATTCTAAGTGTTAGAATTCACATCTCTTTGGTTTTCACCGAACGTCGGAATTAACCAAACGTTGCGTCTCTTTGGTTTTCACCGAACGTCGGAATTAACCAAACTCTTTGGTTTTCAAACGATAGAATTCTAATGTTAGAATTCAATGGGCTAAAGGCTACATTGAGCCTATAAATTAGAGGACATTCTCACCAGATCATAATAAAACAACACATGATAATCGTGGATTGAAATTCTAAAGAGTTAGAACAGAAAATCCTGGTGTGTTAGCAAAAGTTTGGTGGATCTTGGAGGAAGATTCAAGTGGAAGGATTCAAGATCAGCAAAGTTATTTTTTTCGCGAGCTAGCACTCATGGGAATCCGATCATTCGGGGCTTCGCGTGGACGATACTAGAGGCCGAACGATTGAACGGCTGCAGAGCACAAAGGATTTACCTACTGTTCTTAAGGTAAGTGATTTGATCCTTAGATCTTAAGGCAGGCTTCAAGACGAGTAGTATGACTTCTCATCTTGAAGATCAAGATATGATCTTGATTTTTATTTATATGCATAATTTAGATCAAACGATCCTATATATAAGGCAAAGATATGATCTTGATGCATGTTAGATAGATTAATATGTAATCTTTAAATTTTGCAATAATTGTTATCAAATTTTAAATATGCATGCCTCGGAGTTTATTTCTCTTACAAATGGTATCAGAGCCCTGGTTTTTTTGATCTAATTTATTGCATGTAAATTATATTCTTATTAATTATGTAATTATGGCTAAAACTTACCAAGGCTATTAAATCATAGATGGATTAAAAATCCAATTACCCATTCAACGAGGTATTCTGTGACGGTACTATTATGGTTCTCATTGATGCTTAGTTAAAGATAATTTAAATTGATCTTTGGCATCAAAACATAGATTACACACACTCTCAAAAGATGTTTTATATTTGATACATATTGATGTTGTATAAAAGCATGATATTTGCATGTTTAGTATAAAAACATAGATATGAGATATGATGGCTTGATGTCTATGTTATGAAACATACAAATATTTATGAGAGTTTTATTTGAATGTCAATATTTATTCATAATCTTTTAGATATGATCTAAATATAGGAATTATGAGTAGTTAATGCAACTGATGCTTGATTGAAATATATGACATGAAATATATTTAATCTTTGGGTTAGCTAAATCGGGTCCATAAAGGGTTAGACCCTAAGGTTTAAATCAACTGGACTATAAGAGTATTTGATCAAATCTAAATTAATTAGATTAGGTTAAGAATGCTCTAAATCAAACAATAGTTGTAGTTGATCATGTCCTTCTTTTGATTAAACCAAATGGAAGTAGATTAGGCTCCGTGGTTGAGCATGAATCTCTTAGATGGTCAAATCAAAATTGGTTAACCATATGATGTCAAGGTGAGTTGGCAAGTTGCTCTAGGATCAACGATCGAATGGTTTTTAATTGGGAGCTACTCGTATTGATGCGTCTTTAACGAGTTAATGGCATATCCCTCCCATCGATCTCACTCACCTGGTCAATATGGTGAACCATTTATGATTCAGATCATTTACCTGATTCGGGTTGACCCATGCCTGTAAGGAAATCAGTCTGACTGATTTAGGTGCCACTTAACCTGATTAGTCAATTTATCTTCAGATTATTAAATCCTCTAAAATTATTAGGTCCTTAAAATGAAATAGTTATATGATAACTAGATCATAGCCTCCCATTAAGGTGGGTGATAATGAGTCCGATGTCTTGATAATCATTGGAGGCACTCCATGCCTGGTGCTTGTCAACCATCGGAATTATCATTCATTATATGATAAGTCAGCGTAACTATTAAATAGACAGTCAGGTGAGCCGAGCTTCACTCGGGCTTGGTTGTCTATTGATAGGTTACACTGATTATATCATTTAATGGTTGGACCTAACCAGAACTTTCAGTGGAGGCACTCCATGCCTGCTGAAGAGGTACATGGGGCAAAACTGAACACTAAGAATTGTTTGGGAAACAATTGGTTTTGAACCTACTCTTAGATGCATATGGGTTGGCCAAGCTTCACTTGGGCCTGTATGTAGTCTATGTAGATCTTAGTGCCCACTAAAGAATTAAGAATAATTCTTCGAATTGGGGTGTAGAGGCTGCCAATTTGAACAAAATAGTGGGAGAATCTTTAGACTAAAGTCCAAGTCTTTAGACTGAATCAATTTATATACTAATAAACTTTAGTTTTTTCTTATGCAGAAAATGGCCACTAATTTATCATTAAGGTCCCTATTGGATAGTGACAAGTTGAATGGTTCAAATTTCAATAGCTGGTTTAGAAAACTTAAGATCGTCCTTGAGCATGAGAGGATTCTATATATTCTGAATAATCCTGCACCAAAGATACCTGATGCAAACACCCAAAGTTCTGAGAGAGACACTTATCAGAAGTGGCTCAATGATAGAACTAGCGTGCGTTGCATCATGCTAGCAGCAATGAACGATGAATTCGGTCGCCGGTTCGAGAATGCTCAGCCAGAAGAAATCATTCAAGCGTTGAATGAATCTTTCGGCACACCCGACGACGTTGAAAGGCACAAGACTAGTTGTGCTATTTTTAATGCTCGAATGAGGGATGGATCTCCTGTCACTGATCATGTATTGTACATGATCGAGAAGATAGAACTCCTAAGCAAGCTCGGCTTTCCCTTACATGAGCAGTTGGGAAAAGATGCGATCCTGAATTCCTTGCCTCCATCCTTCCGACCTTTCCTTACTCATTTTCGAATGACAAAGCCTGCAGTCAACTACCACGGTTTGTTGGGGTTGTTACAGAACTTTGAGAAGGATAACCAGCTCTCTAAGGGTTTGGTTAATGTGGTTGAAGGATCTAAGGTAGGGCGTCAACCCTTTGGGAAAAGGAAGAAGAAAAAGAATAAGAAAAAGGTGCAACATGCTAGGACATCTATAAGGGGTCAGATGCAGAAGAAGAAAGTTGATAAAAGTCAAGCTGAATGCTTTCACTGCAAGATGCAAGGGCACTGGAAGAGGAACTGTCCTCTTTACATTGCCACACTTGATCCAAACAGGCCAAAGAAGAAAAAGGGGCAAGATGTTGCTCAACAAGGTATTTATATGATAACACCTTGTAATTTTTCTGTATATGATAATCAGACCTGGGTATTGGATACCGGGAGTCCTTTTAACATTTGCAATTCATTGCAGGGACTACAGGTCACTAGAAGATTTGAGGACAATGAAAGATTCCTTAATGTCGGCGATGGAAGATTAGTTCCAGTTCTGGCATTAGGAGTTCTTGAAATAGTTTTCAATAGAAATGTCATTATACTAAATGATTGTCATTTTTGCCCAACGTTCTTGTTGAACGTAATTTCTGTAGGCCTTCTGGCCAAAAGTCATTATGAAATTTCAATAAAGGATGTTACTTTGAATATCATTATGAATGGAGTCACTGTAATGACTGGGCATTTATCTAATGGCATTTATATATTATCACAGCCTGTGAATGTAGTGTACAAATCAAGTAAGCGCCCTAGAACAACTGATGTCACAGATATTTATCTTTGGCACCATCGGCTGGGTCATATCAATAAGAACAGATTAAACAGGTTAACTCAGGAGGGCATCCTTCGAGTTGATGATTGTGAATCATTAACTACCTGTGAATCCTGTCTTCTTGGTAAAATGACCAAGTCATCTTTTACTGGAAAAGGTGAAAGAGCCAAAGAGCTATTGGGTCTAGTACATACTGATGTATGTGGACCAATGAGCACTTGTGCCAAAGGTGGATATTACTACTTCATTACTTTTACAGACGACCTTTCTAGGTTCGGTTATGTCTATCTTATGCGACATAAATCTGAGTCGTTTGAAATGTTCAAACTATATCATAAAGAAGTAGAAAAACAAACAGAAAATGTATTAAGACCCTTCGATCAGATCGAGGAGGCGAATACCTTTCCAATGACTTTGTGACATATTTAAGGAGAATGGGATTCTCTCCCAATGGACTCCTCCAGGAACACCGCAGCATAACGGTGTGTCGGAAAGAAGGAATCGAACTCTGTTAGACATGGTTCGGTCCATGATGGGTTTTGCAAGCTTGCCAATATCATTTTGGGGATATGCATTAGAATCAGCTTGTCATATTCTCAATAAGGTTCCAAGTAAGTCTGTTTCTAAAACTCCACATGAGATGTGGTATGGACATAAACCGGTTATCACCTATCTGAGAGTCTGGGGGTGTCCGGCTTATGTGAAACGTGCAAAATCAGACAAACTTGAACCCAAATCTGACAAATATTTTTTTATCGGCTATCCGAAAGAAACCAAAGGATATTACTTCTACAATACTGAAGAACAAAAGTTGTTCATTAGTAATAGAGCAGTTTTTCTTGAAAAGGAGTTCCTTAGTGAAGGAACAAATAGCTCTAATATTGAACTTGAGGAAGTTCATCAAGTAGAAGGAACAACACAAACCAGTGAACCCTTAGAATCTGAGTTGATTAGATCAAACTCAAAACCCATTTTAGATGCACCATTAAGGCGATCTGGTAGAGTACCACATCAACCGGACAGATACTTAGGTTTCTTGGTCCAGAACGATGATCCTGTTGAACTCGATGAGAACAACGAGGATCCGATCACCTATATGGATGCTATGCAAAGGACTGACTCTAATAAATGGCTTGATGCCATGAAATCCGAACTTGATTCCATGAAGGACAATAATGTATGGACATTAGTTGACCCACCCGAAGGGATAAAACCCATAGGGTGTAAGTGGGTTTTCAGAGGAAAAGAGGCGCAGACGGAAAGGTAGAGACCTATAAAGCACGTCTGGTTGCCAAGGGGTATCGTCAACGTTATGGTATTGACTATGATGAAACATTTTCTCCTGTGGCAATGCTGAAATCCATTCGGATTATGCTAGCTATAGCAGCACACTTAGATTATGAGATTTGGCAGATGGATGTTAAAACCGCTTTTCTAAATGGTGATTTAGAAGAACAGGTGTATATGATACAGCCTGAAGGTTTTATATCTGAAGATGAGTCTAAAGTGTGCAGGCTACAGAAGTCCATTTATGGACTTAAGCAAGCATCTAGGAGTTGGAACATACGATTTGATAAAGTGATCAAATCTTATGGCTTTATTAAGAATAAAGAAGAACCTTGCATTTATAAATGGGCTAACGTTCCGTTATTGTATTTCTTGTATTATATGTGGATGATATTCTCTTAATCGGGAATGATATCCCTGCATTACAAGGAATAAAGACATGGTTATCATCAATTCTCCATGAAAGATCTGGGAGAAGCATCATACATCCTAGGGATGAAGATCTATAGAGATAGATCTAAGAGGATGCTTGGTTTATCCCAATCTACGTACATTGACACTGTGCTAAAGAGGTTTAGCATGGAGAATTCCAAGAAAGGCTATCTTTCGATAGGCCATGGAATTCATCTTTCTAAGAAGGATTGTCCGACAACTCCTAATGAAAGAGAACGTATGAGTCGAATTCCATATGCTTCGCAGTGGATCGATTATGTACACCATGACATGTACAAGACCAGATGTGGCATACTCACTAGGAGTAGTGAGTAGATACCAATCTGATCCAGGAGAAAAACACTGGCAAGTTGTTAAGATCCTTAAGTATTTGAGAAATACTAAGGACCAGTGGTTAGTCTATGGAGAATCTAATTTGAAACTTGTTGGATATATTGATTCTAGTTTCCAATCAGATCATGATGATAGCAAGAGTGTGTCGGGTTTCATGTTTATCCTGAATGGTGGAGCTGTTTGCTGGAAAAGTTCCAAGCAACATACAGTGGCAGATTCAGTGTGCGAGGCAGAGTACATCGCTGCATCAGATGCTACGAAAGAAGCTGTGTGGCTGCGAAAGTTATCTCCGAGCTTGGAGTGGCACCTTCCATAGATGGACCAGTCCTGTTGTACAGTGACAGCACTGGTGCCATAGCTCAAGCAAAGAAACCACGAGCACATCAGCGCACCAAGCACATACTGCGCCGATTTCATCTTATTCAAGAGATTGTAGACCGAGGTGACATAAATCTTCAGAAGATTGACGGAAAGGAAAACCTAGGTGACCCATTTACTAAAGCACTCTGCATCAAGGAGTTTGACAACTATAAGTTGAAGATGGGTATTAGATACTGTAATGAGTGGCTTTAGGCTAAGTGGAGTTTGTTGGGAATTGTATCCTAAAGCCAATCATTTGATGATTGTGCTAATGTAAATAGCATATAAATTGATATATTAATAAAAGTTATTTGGCAGTTTATTCATTACAAGAACATCTTTTTAAAACTCTTAATAGTAATGATGCCCTTAGGATCTTCCTTCACGATAAAGGAGGATTTATCTTTGAAGGTCCTCAAAAGAGTTCGCGACCAAATGATATACTATGACAGGGCCATAGTACTATCAATTATAGGACATTGTATATCATATTTATTGGTTGTCCTCTTAACCAAGGAGTGTAGAGACACTGGTATGACATACAGGTGAAAGTGTAGGAGTACATTTCACCGAACGTGACTCATTTTCGGATACTCTACTGTCAAGAGTTAATCCGAGAAGATATGGGTATAAGTATCCTTAAGACCTGAAGATCACAATCGGTGACTTGCAAGCAACTCATTGTAATTAGGTGCCAGACCACCTGGATTTCTAATCCAGCTACGAAAGGTTACTGGGTGCAGTCAAGTATTTGTGGTAGTCAGTTGTGGATCAAGATGGAATTTGACCTATCCCGTTAAAAGGAGAAATGCTTGTGTTTCAATTTAGCAAGACATTGGCCAAGGCACTTCATGTGAAGTCACATGATCACTAAAGTTGAAATCACTATATGGATTTGCTGTTTAGAGTTGACAGGCTCTTAAGCCATCCTTAGCATTTGTGGTCAAAAGGATGAATTATACGGTAACTATTTCTTAGGGTTCTTGGAGTTTGCTCAGCAACTCTTCGACCTATCCGGACGTGGGTTCCATTGCTAGATGGGCACATTGATTAGTATAGAAAGTTGTTCTATGCTACCGGCTTAGGTTCGAACCTAGAGAGTCACACGCATAGAAGTTTCCTAGGATGATCTATTTGCTTATCAACGATTGAGAATCGTATATGATTTAATTAATCAATTTGATTGATTGAATTATCTCAATTGGGTTAAGTACAAATGAATAAGATTCAATTTGGTTTAAGTCTATTAGAAGGACTAATCAATTTCAAATATTGATTTGAAATTAGACTTGATTTAATTTAAATAGATTTAGGACTAGACAAATTTGATTTGAGCTAGGACCATGATCTATGTAGGTTCAGTCCAATAAATTCAAATCAGCTTAAACCAAAACCGAACCCAAACCCCTCGCAAAAGGATCTCACATTATGAGATAACTTATTAAATTCTCATGTAGAATTTAATATATTAATTTAATCTTCTCCAAACTATTTTCGTTGGAATTCTAAGTGTTAGAATTTATGTGGAATTAATGTACCTCTTTGAATTAACCAAAATGAAATTCTAAGTGTTAGAATTCACATCTCTTTGGTTTTCACCGAATGTCGGAATTAATCAAACGTTGTGTCTCTTTGGTTTTCACCGAACGTCGGAATTAACCAAATGCTGCGTCTCTTTGGTTTTCACTGAACGACAAAATTCTAAGTGTTAGAATTCAATGGGCTAAAGGCTATATTGAGCCTATAAATTAGAGGACATTCTTCACCAGATCATAATAAAACAATACACGATATGTCGTGGATTGAAATTCTAAAGAGTTAGAACACAAAATCCTGGTATGATTTGGTGTTAGCAAAAGTTGATGGATCTTGGAGGAAGATTCAAGTGGGAGGATTCAAGATCTGCAAAGTTATTTTTCCGCGAGCTAGCACTCCTGGGAATCCGATCATTCGGGGACTTTGCATGGACGATACTAGAGGCCGGACGATTAAACGGCTGCAGAGCACAAAGGATTTACCTAATGTTCTTAAGGTAAGTGATTTGATCCCTAGATCTTAAGGCAGGCTTCAGACGAGTAGTATGACTTTTATCTTGAAGATCAAGATATGATCTTGATGTTTTAATTTATATGCATAATTTAGATCAAACGATCCTATAGTATAAGGCAAAGATATGATCTTGATGCATGTTACATAGATTAATATTTAATCTTTAAGATTTTGTAATGATAATTGTTATCAAATTATTAAATATGCATGCCTCAGAGTTTATTTCTCCTTACAGAACCATGGCTGCAGGGCGGAGTGGCTGATCTCCCAAATTTCCTGCTAGAGTTCCAAGGGGAGCTCCACCATCAGGGGCCTCAGCCTTCTTTCAGGAAGCCTTCGTGGCTCATATATGGGTTAGTATTCCACTTCATAAGAATTTTCCCAAAGATTTTTCAATTGTTTCATGCTGACGATATCTCTGAAGCAGTCGGTGAACTCCCTGGTCGCCATGAGGGACGTCCTGACAAGGTGAGGTCGTCCTTCACTAGACCCAACAAGAGGCCGCCGATGCTTGAACCTGGGCCGAGAGGGCAGAGGAAGCGCTGAAAGTGGCATGGGCCGAATGGGCGAAGGAGCTCAGGGAGGCCGAGCGTCAAGTAGCTGAGTGGAGCGTGCCCGAGTGGCCATGGAACAACTGGGAGCTTCCATGGCAATCATCACCGCTCGGGACTTCCGGATTGACGCCCTCTCCATTAAGGTGAAAGCAGTCGAGGAGCGGCCGAGAATGCGGAAGAGGTCGCGAGGATGGCCGATGCCCGAGCAGCGAAGAGGGAGGCTGTAGCCTGAGAGGTGGAAGAGAAGGTCACTGCTGCCGAGGATAGGGTTGTCATCTCGAGGAAAGGGCTGCAGTCACCCGAAGAAAGGGCTACAGCTGCGAGGAGAGGGCTGCGGCTGCTGAGAGGAGATCCGTCAAGGCGGTAGACAACTTCTGAAAGTCTGCCAACTTTGCGAACGAGCTGGTCGAGGCCTCCGCCAACCTTTATCTTCAAGGCTTCCAGGACAGCAAAGAGAAGGTATCCAGGTCTTTGGCCTCTCGGCATCAAGGGCAATGAGCCGAACGAGGTGCCGAAGGAGCCGCCCGTGGTGCCGGGGGCAGCTGATGACGAGCCCATGCCGGCCGAGGCTTGAACACTTATCATATACTTTTGTATTATTATTTTTTTGTATTAAAGTCTGACTTGATTGGCATTTTGTAAACACTTGCTAAGTAATGAAAGTGAATACTTTTCTTAAAATTTCTGTCTCAAAAATTCTTTTGAATACTTGGCCGTGTAGTGCATTCTCCTTTAGTCTATGTTAGGGGGATCCCCGACAGGTTTGCATTGGTTCAGCGCTCGCTGTAAGTGGGCTTGGAACTTAGTGGTAGTGTTGGGGCGGATCCGGAGTAGGTGCCGAGGTCGGCTCTAGAACTGACCTTCGTAAAGACTCGATCGGTCTTGGGCGTTGCTCTCGCAGCAGGTTTTTGGAGCTGATCTATCGTCGAAGCTTTAGGGCTAGCTGGGGTTGGTCCCTGGGTACCAAGCCGATCTCGGACCTCTGGTGCCGATCGGAGTCGGGCCTTCGGTGCCGAGCTGGCCTCGAGCTTTTAGTGCCGACCGAAGTGGGCTTTGGTGTCGAACTGGCCTTGGGCTTTCAGTACCAATCAGAGTCGAGCTTTTGTGCCGAGCTAGCCTCGGACTTTCAGTGCCGACCGAAGTCGGGCTTTGGTACCGAGCTGGCCTCAGGCTTTCAATGCCAATCGGAGTTGGGCTTTGGCTGAGAAGATGAGTTACTTGAACATATTTTTACAAGTTAAGAAGGTGAGGCATTCAAATCCAAAAGAATAAAACACTCAAGTTCATAACCCAATGTTAGTATACATTACTGGTAGTACCGAAGAAGGTTGTCAGAATTCCATGTTTGGGGGAGCGACTTTCCATCAAGTCCCTCGATTCGATATGCTCTGTGGTGGAGGGCCTCGGTGATCCGGTAGGATCCTTCCCAGTTTGGTGACAGCTTGCCTCATTCTATCGGCTTTGAGACCTCGGCCCGCTTGAGGACCAGGTCCCCTGGCAGGAATGCCCTAGGGCGACGCGAGTGTTGTAGTACCTGGCGGTTTGCTGGTGGTAGGCAACCATCCCGAGCTGCGCTCGATCGCGCACCTCCTCTACAAGGTCAAGGTTGGCTCGCAGTCTTGAGTTACCCTCCTCATCATACGACTCCACCCGAGGACTCGGGATACCAATCTCCATAGGGATGATAGCCTCAGATCCGAACACAAGGCTAAAGGGGGTCTTTCCGATGGGAGCCCATGGCGTCATGTGATAGGCCCATAGTACGTTGGGAGTTCCTCCACCCATCTTCCTTTGAAGTCATCTAGCAGCGCCTTGAGCCCTGAAGGATGGTACGATTTGTCACCTCAGTCGTTCCGTTGGTTTGAGGATGACCAACGAGGTAAACCGCTGATGGATGCCCAGCTCAGTGCAAAATCCTCTAAAGGGGGCGTTGTCGAATTGCCGGTCGTTGTCGATGATGAGGGTATGGGCAATCGAATCGACAGATTATGACTTCCAGAAGAAGGATCACCTTGCTCTCGGTGATCTTTGCCAGCGCCTCTGCCTCAATCCATTTGGTGAAGTGGTCGACGATGACTAGTAGGAACCTATGCTGGCCAGAGGCCGGGAGAAATGGTCCTAGGATGTCCATCCTCCATTGAGCAAAGGGCCATGGGCCGTCAGGGGGCTTAGTTGAGAAGTCAGCTGCCACTGGATGTTGGCGTATCACTGACAGCTATCGCATCTTCGAACTATCTCGAAGGTGTCTTCCTTCATTGTGAGCCAGTAATACCCCTAGCGCAGAGCCTTGTACGCCAGCGCTTTCCCCCCAGGTGGCTCCCACAGATGCCCTCATGGATCTTATGGAGGATGTATTCAACGTCCGTTGGGCTAACATACTTAAGGATTGGGTATGAGAAGGACCTTCGGTACAGCTGCCCGTCTGGTATCAGAAATTTGGGAGCTCACCATTTGAGTAGCCTGGCCTCTGCCGGATCCTCGAGGAGGGTGCCATCGGTAAGGTACTAGATGTAAGCATCCATCCAAGTAGGCTCCTGGGCGACCGGCAGGGCCTTCTCGGTGGCCTCGATGCTCGGGACCTCCAGATGCTCTATGTATGTCCTCCCAGGGCTCCGTCGGCCGAGGTGGCCAAATGGGACAATGCATTGGCTCTAGCGTTCTCACCCCTGAGAATATAACTGATACAAAAATAAGCAAAAAGGGAGGCCTATGATTGGACCTTACTTAGATAATAGGACATAATGGGATCTCGGGCCTCGTACTCTCCAGCGACCTATCCGGAGACAAGTTGGGAGTTGGTGAAGGCTCTGAGATGCTTTACTCTGAGCTCCTTGGCTAGCTTCATTCCTACTAGCAAGGCTTCATACTCCGCTTGGTTGTTAGTGACGGGAAAAAGAAAAGGAAGGGCATACTCCACACCTCTCCCTCTGGGCTTGCTAGGATAAGCTCGACTCCACTTCCCTAGAAATTTGACGCACCGTCCACATGGAGGACCCAATCCTCTCTTCCTGCCTGGCCATTATGTCTGAGGACGTTGAGTGGGGTTCCTCCAACTGCTCCTCGGCCCACATGCATTCGATCAGGAAGTCAGCTAACATATGGAACTTCATCGTCGATCTTGGCCAGAATGACAAGTTGAATTCCTCCAACTTGATGGTCCATTTTGCTAGCCGACCGGAGGTGTCAAAACGAGATAAGATCGCTCTGAACGGTTGGTCCATAAGCACCATGATAGCGTGGGCTTGGAAGTAAGGCATGAAACGCTGAGCGAAGATGATCAAGGCAAAATGATCTTTTCGGTTTTGGAATACCTGGTCTCTGCATCATGAAGCACTTTGCTGGTGTAAGAAACTGGCCTCTGCGTCCCATCAGCATCCATGCAGACGAGCACGGAGCTGACCACCTTGGGGGAAGCCACGAGGTAGAGAAAGAGCTCCTCCCTGCCGCGCAGCTTGGACAGCAACGACGAAGTGGACAGGAACTCCTTCAGCTCCTCGAAGCTTTCTGACATTCCTTTGTCCACTCGAAACCATTGACCTTGCACAGGGCTTTGAAAAGGATAGGCATCTCTCTGCTGACTTGGATAGGAAATGGCTTAGAGCTGCTACTCTCCCGATCAAACGCTGCACCTCCTTCTTATTAGCTAGGGGCCTCATATCAAGGATGGCTCGAATCTTGTCGGGGTTCGCCTCGATCCCCCACTGTGTCACCATGAAGCCCAAGAACTTGCCCGCTATAACCCCGAAGGTGCACTTGCGGGAATTCATCCTCATATGGAATATGCAGAGATTACTAAAGGTCTTCACCAGGTCAGTAACATGGTCATCGGTGCGGATACTTTTGGTCAGCATGTCATCCACATACACCTCCATATTGCACCCGATCTGGTCCTTAAAGACCTTGTTCATTGGCCTTTGGTAGGTGGCTCCAGCATTCTTTAGTCCGAAGGGCATTACCTTATAATAGTAGATGTCATTCTCAGTCACGAATGAAGTAGCTTTCTCGTCCATCGGGTCCATCTTGATTTGGTTATACCCTAAGAAGGCATGTATGAAGCTGAGGGTCTCATGGCCAGATGTAGCATCCACCAACTGGTCGATTCGAGGCAGTGAAAAGTTGTCCTTGGGGCACGCCTTGTTAAGGTCGATGAAATCAACACACATCCTTCAGCTTCCACTGGCCTTGCGGACCATCACCACATTGGCCAGCTGGTTCGGGTAGTGTACCTCCCGAATGTGGTTGGCAGCCACTAGCTTGCGGACCTCCTCATCAATGGCCTTTTGCCGATCAGGGGCGAAGCTCCTCTTGTTCTACCAGACAGGCCGACATCCTGGGTTGATGTTGAGCTGATGGATGATTACCTCTCCAGGTATGCCTAACATGTCGGACGCCGACCAAGCGAAGATGTCAGAATTGGCCCGCAGAAAAGCAAGAAGTTGATCTTGTGCCCCCTCGGGGAGAAGGGCCCCGACCTGGACCATTCTCACAGGGTCCTTTCCCAGCGGAAAGTTCAACAAATGCTCGGCCAGATCCCCCCTCCTCTCCGAATATTAGGGGTAAAGTGACTTAGGTATTGGTGCAGCTATCACCCCTTGAGGGCTAGGGGCTGTATGATAGCAGAGCGGCATTGGGTTCCACTCCTCGTGCATCTCCTTGACTCCCCCACTAGTGAAAAATCTCACAAGCAGTATCTTGGTGGAGATGATGGCGTCTAGGAGGTTCAGACCGGATCTCCTGAGGATGGCGTTGTAGGCCAAGAAAACTCGGATAACCAGAAAGTTCACGGCGGCGTCCCAGCTATGATCAGAAGAGTGATTTCTCCCTCAACCCTCATAGAGTCTTCGGTGAAGCCCATTAGGGGCATAGTCACAGACCGAAGGGAGCTGGGGACAAGTCCATTCGAACAAAGGCATCATAACTGAGAACATCAACCGAACTTCCACTATCAACCAAAATTCTCTTCATAGGGTGTTTTGCGATTGTCATAGACACGACGACGCTGTAATTATTATTATTAACTACTCTCTCTAGATCCCTTTTAGAAAAGAAATTACAGAGTCTAACCCCTCATCCTCTCATGGCCTTTTGAAAGTACCGCCTGCCCCCTAGGAAATCATAGTCACAGTCTTCTTAGTTGGGGCGTTATCGATGTCGACCTAGGGAGGTGGGGGTGCCGATGGACCTGGCGCGGTCGGGTTCTCCCTCTGGATGAATTTTTCCAGATGATCGCATTGGATAAGGTCCTCAATCACCTTCTTCACCTGGCAACAATCCTTCGTATCATGGCCATGGTCCCGGTGAAAATGATAGTAGTAATTTTGTGCGGGGGCCCCTGGCTTCATGGTAGGAGGGCGTTAGAGATACGACTCACCCTCGATTTCCATTAAAATGTGGGATATCGGGTCGAGCAGAGGGGTAAAGGGTCCATCCCTGGGGGCGAGTGCTTGCGGTCGGTTGTCCGATTGGCGTGGAGGCTCAGGCCTCCTGGGTCGAGCTTCAATAGGCTCGGGACGGGCCTACTTCTTGCTGGAACCTCCGTCCACCTCGCACCGGGAAGAGTTGGCCTCATCAGCGTGGATGTACTTCTGCGCTTGGCTTAGTAGTTCAACGTAGGAATCGGGGGGATTCTTATCGAGGGAGTAGGCAAAGTAGATGGGTGGAGCCCTCGCTTCAAGGCCAGGGTGGCCACCGAGTCTTCAAGATTGTAGACTTCGAGCGTGGCCTCCTTGAACCGGGCTACGAAGTCCCTCAACGACTCGCCGCTCCTCCGCTGAACGATGAATAAGCTGTCGGCCACCCACAAAATCTTTCGGCATGCATCGAAGTGCGCTAGGAAGGCCCTCTCTAGCTGCCGGAAGGAGTTGATACTGCGCAATGGCAAGCAGGAGTACCAAGCACAGGCAACTTTTTGAAGGATAGCAGGGAAGGCGATGCAGAGAAGGGAGTTGGTCGCCCCCTTGACCTGCATGAGGACCTTGTAGCTCTCCAGATGATCCAGGGGATCGATGGTGCTGTCGTATGGGTCCAATTGAGGAAGGTAGAACTGGATCGAGATCGGTTCCTCCATGATGTGACAGGACAGTGGAGGACGGATGTCATAATCTGCCTCTAGCGGGTTTATGATTCTGCGGCTGAGCTTCTCCAGTTGCTGGTTGTACTCCTCTAGTCGTTGCTCAGCCTGGTGAGCGATTCGGCCGTCGAAGGACCCCTTCCTTGAAGATCCCGAGGATGGGGAGGGGTAGCGCCGATGTGGACGTGTTGACCCAATTGAGGATTTTGATGATTATCAAAACTATTTGAGTATAACATTTGAAGTTACTAATGATTTTGATTAAGTTTTTCAGTTTATAAGTGATTTATAATCAAAATCAAGAGTCAAATCAAGTTCTGTTCGAATCTAATGTCAAGGTAAGATTGCAGACATTAGAGTCGACACATGGAATCGCAGAGTCGACTCCAAAAACGGCACAGACTTAGAGTCGACTCCGGACTGTTAGAGCCGACTCCAACAGAAAAGACAGAACGATGGTTTTTCAGGCCACGACTTAGAGTCGACTCCCGGACTGTTAGAGTCGACTCCAGAGATTTTGTGTCGACCCCAGAAAAGTCAGAGACGACTCCAGATCGAGCGGATTAAAGATTTTCGAGTTAGAGCCGACTCCAGAAAAGTTAGAGCCGACTCCAGAATGTCAGACACGACTCCAGAACTGTCAGAACGACTCTAAACTTTATCTTTATCTTTTTAATCCCAACGGCTATTGCTATTTTGGATCTAATCCTTCTTACACTTGTTTCTAACGGATAGTTTTAAACTATTTATGGATTAATCGGATCTATAAGAAGAGGGTTTGCTGCATCCCAAAAGAGACAAGAGACAAAAAGAAAGAATAGAGAAAATCTTTGAAATCCATCAGAAAAGAAAAGAGGGAAAACTTCGTAAGGAAAGATCATACTGATTCCCAAAAGAAAGAGAGAGATTCCAAGCTTTTTGTTCTATTTCGAAGAAATCTCAAGAGAAAAAAGAAGCCCTAGTTTTCTGATCTTCTGAGTCTCAAGAGCATCTTGAAGGAAGATCCACTCAAAGGAAGAGAAGGAAGAAGCCACCAAGATCTGCGAATCAGGCTTTGATTCCTATCCTCTTATTTTGTTTCATTATTGTATATTTGCTCATTGGAGGAGCTGTTTATCTTGTAAAAACAAATATTGTTTGCTGGGTCAATCTGGTGATTGATTCAGTTGAGGCTGTTAGCCTTGTGCAAGCATTAGCTTGTGGTGATAGGTTTTGTGCTGGTGAGCCTTGAAAACCAGCTGGGTTCGTTGTGCACCCGGAAAAACAACAAGTTCGAGTTGTGAGCTTGCAAAACAACTCTGCTGTAATCAGATTGATTATAGTGTGGACCCAAGAGGTACTTGGGAGTGGACGTAGGTGTAGGTACACCGAACCACTATAAAATCTCCTGTGTTTGCCGTGATTGTCTCTTTATCTTAACTCTCTATTTGTGCATATTCTGTTTTAATTTGTGTGAATCTAAGTTTTATTTCCGCTGGGGGTTATTTTCAAAAGAGTTTAAATTTTTGAAAAACCCAATTCACCCCCCCTCTTGGGTTGCTATCTGGACCAACAATTGGTATCAGAGCTAGTGCTCATTTGATTTGATCTAACGATCAAGAGTCAAAGATCCACATGGCAACTCAAGCTGGTTCATCTTTTTCCGAAGGCCAATCTACTAATAGACCACCCTTGTTTAATGGTTCAAACTATGGTTATTGGAAGGCTAGAATGAAAATTTTCATTCAAGCACTTGACTATGATCTATGGAGCATTATAGTCAATGGACCACACACACCCACTGCTAGAGTTAATGGCATGGAGATTCCTAAACCGGAAACGGAATGGGATGAACATGATAAAAAATTGGCACAACTTAATGCCAAAGCAATGAATGTTTTATACTGCTCATTAGATGCAAATGAATTCAATCGTATATCTATTTGCATTTCTGCTAAGGAAATCTGGGATAGACTTGAGGTTACCCATGAGGGAACAAATCAAGTCAAGGAATCCAAGATTAACATGCTAGTTCATAAGTATGAATTGTTTAAAATGGATGCATGTGAATCTATTGCTGATATGTTTACAAGATTTACTGATATAGTTAATGGTTTAAAAAGTCTTGGTAAATCTTATGATAATTCTGATCTTGTGAGAAAGGTTTTGCGTTCCTTGCCTAGGACTTGGGAAGCTAAAGTGACTGCAATACAAGAGGCAAAGGATCTAAGTACCCTACCCCTAGAAGAATTATTGGGATCCTTGATGACTCATGAGCTTCAAATTAAGCAACATGTTGATGATGATGAGTCAAAGAAGAAGAGGACTATGGCTCTTAAGATTTCTGAATATATGGAAGAGCCTCATGAATCTGAAGATGAAAGTGATGATGAGGACATGGCACTCATCACAAGGAAATTTAAAAGATTCATGAAGAAGAAGAAGTTTGAAAAGAAAAAGCCCTTTGCAAGAAAAGATGAGGACAAGGGCAAAGAAAAAGAAGTTATTTGTTTTGAATGTAAAAAGCCGGGTCATTTTAAATCTGAATGCCCTCAACTAAAGAAAGGCACCCGGAATTCAAAAAGAAGGCAATGATGGCCACATGGAGTGATTCGGAAAGCTCAAGTCCGAAGAGGAAGAAAAGAGTGAAATGGCCAATCTATGCTTCATGGCGGACAATGATGAGGTAAGTCCGAGTTTTCTTGATGATTTTACTTTCGATGAATTGCATAGTGCTTTTTATGAATTAATGGATGATTTTGCGAACTTAAGTTCAAAGAACAAAGATTTGAAAAATCAAATGCAAAAACTATCCTTAGAAAATGAAAAGCATGTTGTAGATAAAGAACTTTTGATAAAAGAAAATGAAAGCTTGAAAAATGAAGTTGATAGACTTAAACCTATAGTTGATAAATTCACTCTAAGCTCTATCAAACTTAATATGATTTTGGATAATCAAAAAGCTATTTTTGATAAAGCTGGATTAGGATATAATCCACTTAAAAAGCAAAAATCTTTGAAAATATTTTTATACATGCTGAAAAATCATCAAATATTACTTGTTTTAAATGTGGAAACAAAGGACATAAATCTTATATGTGTAAATCTCCACATAATAAGAGAAAGATGATTTGGGTTCCCAAAGGAACAATATTTAATGCATCTAACCATGAAGGACCCAAGAAGGCTTGGGTACCTAAAATTAAGACATGAATGTTTTGCAGGAGTGTCTTGCAGCCATCAGACTGAAAAGAAAATGGTACCTGGATAGTGGTTGCTCAAGACACATGACGGGTGACAAAGATCAATTCATCACCCTTGAATCAAAAAGAGGTGGAGTAGTTACTTTTGGTGATAATGGTCAAGGCCATATCATGGGTATTGGTAAGATTCAAATTACTCCATCTACTCATATTGATAATGTTTTATATGTCGATGGACTTAAACATAATTTGATAAGTATTAGCCAACTGTGTGACAAAGGTTTCAAAGTTTCCTTTGAAGCTTCTGTTTGCACTGTTACTAATCCCATTGATAACAGCATTATTCTTGTTGGTAAACGTTATGGCAATGTGTACTTAATTGATTTGAGTAATTTATCTCCAAGTAATCATTGCTTAGTTGCTAATAATGCTAAGATGAATGAGATTGGTTGGCTATGGCACCGTAGATTAGGTCATGCAAGCACACACCTAATTTCTAAACTATTGAAAATGGATCTAGTTAAAGGTATTCCTAGCTTAAATTTTGAAAATAATCGAATATGTGATGCATGTCAATTTGGAAAACAAACAAGAACTTCTTTCAAATCTAAGAATGTTGTTTCAACTACTAGGCCACTAGAGCTACTACACATGGACCTTTTTGGACCTACTAGAACCACAAGTCTAGGAGGAAAGAAATATGGTCTAGTGATAGTAGATGATTACTCTAGATTCACTTGGGTAATATTTTTGGCTCACAAAGATGAGACTTTCTCAATATTCCTGAAATTCGTTAAGAAAGTCACTAATGAGAAAAACACTACCATAGTGTCTATTAGAAGTGATCATGGAACTGAATTTGAAAATCACTTATTTGAAAAATTCTGTTTTGAAAAAGGCATACATCATAACTTTTCAGCACCTAGAACACCGCAACAAAATGGAGTTGTAGAAAGAAAGAATAGGACTTTAGAAGACATGGCCCGTACCATGCTATGTGAAAGCCAACTTCCAAAATATTTTTGGGCGGAAGCTATAAACACAGCATGTTACATCCTAAATAGAGCCCTGATTAGACCTATCCTTAAGAAAACTCCCTATGAACTATGGCATAATAGGAAACCAAATTTAGGTTATTTTCATGCATTTGGTTGTAAATGTTTTATTCATAACAATGGTAAGGATAATCTTGGGAAGTTTGATGCAAAGTCTGATGAAGGTATTTTCCTAGGATATTCTACATCTAGCAAGGCATATAGAGTATTTAATAAGAAGAGCTTAGTTGTAGAAGAATCCATTCATATAGTGTTTGATGAGTCTTTAGCATCAAGTTCAGATAAAATTGATGATGAGGAAGATACATCTTTGATTGAAAGAGGTATTGAAAAATTAAATGTATCTTCAGATCAAGAACCTGAAGCTAAGGATGATGACTCACCTAAGGATGATGGTATTGATACTGCTCATAATGATAAAGATCTACCTAGAGATTGGAGATATGCTTATGGTCATCCTAAGGACCTAATCATAGGTGATCCATCTCAAGGTGTAAGGACTAGATCATCAATGAGAAATATCAATAATCATCTTGCATTTGTATCTCATATAGAACCTAAAACTATAGAGGAAGCTGAGAAAGATAGTTATTGGATGTTAGCAATGCAGGAAGAGTTAAACCAATTCACTAGGAACCAAGTTTGGACCCTAGTAGATAGACCTAAAAACCACCCTATAATAGGATCTAAATGGGTTTTTAGAAATAAATTGGATGAAAATGGATTGGTAATTAGAAATAAGGCTAGATTAGTTGCAAAAGGATATAATCAAGGAAGGTATAGATTTTGATGAAACCTTTGCACCTGTTGCTAGATTAGAAGCCATTAGGCTACTACTTGCATTTGCATGTCATATGAATTTCAACTTATTTCAAATGGATGTTAAAAGTGCATTTTAAATGGTTTTATAAATGAGGAAGTTTATGTTGAACAACCTCCTGGTTTTGAAGATCATGAATTTTCAAACCACGTCTTCAAACTACACAAAGCACTTTATGGTTTAAAGCAAGCACCTAGAGCTTGGTATGATAGATTAAGTAAATTTTTAATTGAAAATGATTTTTCTAGAGGAAATGTTGATAAAACCTTGTTTTTAAAAAGAAAAGAAAAGGATTATTAATTGTTCAAATTTACGTTGATGACATTATATTTGGTGCTACTAACAATCTCCTTTGTCAAGAATTTGCTAAGTTAATGCAGGGAGAATTCGAGATGAGCATGATGGGAGAACTAAACTTCTTCCTTGGACTTCAAATCAAACAAGAGAAAGCGGGATTTTCATTAACCAAACAAAGTACACAAAGGAAATACTCAAGAAGTTTGGTATGGAATCTGCTAAACCTCTTGGTACGCCAATGAGTCCCTCATGCAAGCTGGACAAGGATGAAGAAGGTAAGAAAGTAGATCAGAAGCATTACGAGGTATGATCGGATCACTTCTTTACCTAACTGCAAGTAGGCCAGATATCATGTTTTCTGTTTGCTTATGTGCAAGATATCAATCTAATCCTAAGGAATCACATTTATTTGCTGTTAAAAGAATCTTTAGATACTTAAATGGAACTAAAAATGTAGGATTATGGTATTCTAGAGACTCAACCTTAAAATTGATTGCTTATTCTGATTCTGACTATGCTGGTTGTAAATTAGATAGAAAGAGTACAAGTGGGGCATGCCAACTTTTAGGAAGTAACTTAATCTCTTGGTTTAGCAAGAAGCAAAATTCGGTTGCATTATCCACTGCTGAGGCAGAGTATGTTGCAGCTGGAAGTTGCTGTGCTCAAATCCTTTGGATTAAGCGACAACTTGAAGATTATGGTATCACACTTGATAAAATTCCTATTAAATGTGATAATACTAGTGCCATTAATCTAACTAAGAATCCAATTCAACATTCAAGAACTAAACACATAGAAATTAGACATCACTTTATTAGAGAACATGTAACTAACAAAGATGTTTGTCTTGAATATGTTAATACTAATGATCAATTAGCTGATATTTTTACCAAACCTTTGAGTGAGGAAAGATTTGTTATCTTAGAGGAGAATTAGGAGTTTGTGATCCTTTAGAATGATTTTCTGAAACTCTTAAGGACAACAACTATCTAGACTTCATTAATTTCTTGAAAATCCTCTATGACCAATAAGGAAATTTATCTAGAAATTTGATTCATTGTTTCCCCAATTGCTAAGGAACACTTATCTAGAGTTTGATGATTAATTTGATTAGTTTCAGATCCTTGAAATTTGAATTTTTCACTGAAACTGTTGTGGAGTCGACACCTGCAGTTTGTGGAGTCGACACCTTCATATTTTGATGTTCTGTCTGGGCAATTAGAGCCGACTCTGGCTTCTGTAGAGCCGACTCTAATTCGGGCACTGACAGATTTCTGGTTCGGAGCCGACACCTCGTTTTCGGGAGTCGACTCTAAGTGGAACTAGGTCAAAATAAAAAGGCGGAGTCGACCCCAAACGAAACCTATCGTCTCCTAAACCTTTCCAAACTGTTCCAAACCGATTCAATCCCTCCAAATCCTTCAAATCTCTTGATTACTCATTCCAATCGAATCCCATGGCTCCCAAAAGGTGTGCTATCATTGGTGGTTCGACTGTTCCGACGAAGCGCCGTTCAAATCGGAGGCAACCTTCATCTTCTTCATCTGCCACTCAGATGACTCTCCACCCTCACCATCTTCTCCACGAGTTGACCAATTAGCGGGTAAGGCCATTACTACCGGAAGAAAAGTAGACTTTGACTTTTTTGCTTCGGAGGGCTTTGCTATTGGGCGCTTGTTGAAAGAAATGGGATGGGAGAAGGTCTGTTCTTTGGATATCCCTACTTACCCTGCCCTAGTGAGAGAATTTTATAATGATTTATGTAGAGGAGAGGGAGGCTTAGTGAGTGTTGTAAGAGGAACTAAAGTAATCATCACGGCTGAAACCCTTGGAAATCTATTGGAGATGCCTACCATTGGCTTAGTTGAATATCAACATGAAGACAGAGGAGGTGCCCTATCAAGGATGTTAGGGAGAGAAGTTTCTGAGTTTGAAGAAATCTTGGCCAATCAACTTAATTTGGAACTCAGATTACTTCACAATATTTGTGGAAGAATTTTATTTCCTAAAATCGAAGGTTTGAATATGTCTCGGAGCGAGACATCTTATTGATGGACTGCATTCTCACTGGAAGACCTGTCAATCTTGCTGGTATGATGATAGGCTATATGGCGGAAGCAGCAACTAAGAAGAGATCTACATTGCCATATGGTATGGTTTTGAAATTGGTATTCAGAAGCCAAGGTGTACTTATAATGGATAATGAGCCACTAAGAAAATTAAGGCATACAGATTACTATAGTGTCTCTACAATTCACCGGATGGGCTTCAGAAAAGAAAATAAAATTGGATAAAAAGAGGACATGAGGCCAGAGCTGAAGAGGTTAGAGTTGAGGAGGTCAGAGGAGAGGATATTCTGAACCATCTATTCCTGAACCATCTGCTGGACCTTCTTCTGCTGGACCATCTGCTGGACCCTCAGAAGCTGACCTAGCTCTCACCCTCCACATCAGTCAGCATTGGCATCTGGAAGATTTTCTGAGGAGCAAATAGGTCAGCTCAGAGCTTTACTGGCTGAGATAGTCAAAGGACAAATGATATGTGTAAGTTGAGAGAGGAGTTCAATCAGTTGAAGGATGAGATCAATTCAAGGCTGGACATGATTTCTTTTTCATTAGCAATTCCGTAGAATCCTTTAGCACTGATCTTCATAAGATTTTTGAAAGGAAGGCATTGCAGATGGTTCTGGAACTTATCTTCATGCTACCAGTCAACTAAAGAAAGATATCGACCTCGCCGTCTCTCAAATTGAAGCTTGTCTTAAAATTTTAAGAAGACTCAAAAAGATGATATTATGGAAATGATTGGACATTTAAAGAAAATTATGTATAAGCATATTTGAGTTTGATATCCTATCCTAGGTTGTATCTTAGGATTTCTTGCTTTCTTGCTTTCTTAGCATGTATCTAGAATTTACATATATGTAACCTTGAAACACATGTAATGAATCTTGCTTTGGAATGCAATTACACTTTTATTTCAAATTTGTCTATGATTGATTGAGTGAATCTCAATGAATGAGTTTACTATCTTATATTAATTGAACCAACAACCCCGCTCTGATAACATTCTTTATTGCTCTTAAATTCACCTTATTGCTGATAACAAAAAAGGGAGAGAAAACTGTATATGCATAAAGTAAATAAAAATTGAAGATATAAGATTAAAGGAATATAAGATTGGCATATCTAAATAGGGGAAGAGAAATTTTGAGATTTATAAATTCTAATCACTTTGTATAAAAAATGATCAATTAATTTAAGGGGAGTTATTCAATGCAGGGGGAGCTTAATAATTTCTTCATATAAAAGTTAAATCATCTTGATTGATGTTTATAATTGAACTCATAACTCAAGTATGTTTTTAAAGTTCATTTTGAATATTGGCATCAAATTCTCTGTTAGGAAGTCTCAAAGCTTTAATAATGTCTATAATTCTTCATTCAAATAAATTTTTAATGCATATACTCAAAGTTTTTGTCATCATCAAAAAGGGGAGATTGTTGACCCAATTGAGGATTTTGATGATTAACAAAACTATTTGAGTATAACATTTTAAGTTACTAATGATTTTGATTAAGTTTTTCAGATTATAAGTCAATTTGATAATCAAAATCAAGAGTCAAATCAAGTTCTGGTTCGAATCTAATGTCAAGGTAAGATTGCAGACATTAGAGTCGACACATGGAATCGCAGAGTCGACTCCGAAAAATGGCACAGACTTAGAGTCGACTCCGAGACTATTAGAGCCAACTCCAACAGAAAAGACAGAACGATGGTTTTTCAGGCCACGACTTAGAGTCGACTCCAAGACTGTTAGAGTCGACTCCAGAAGAATTTTGTGTCGACCCCAGAAAAGTCAGAGACGACTCCAGATCGAGCGGATTAAAGAATTTCGAGTTAGGGCCGACTCCAGAAAAGTTAGAGCCGACTCCAGAATGTCAGACACGACTTCAGAACTGTTAGAATGACTCTAAACTTTATCTTTATCTATTTTAATCCCAACGTCTATTGTTATTTATGGATCTAATCCTTCTTACACTTGTTTCTAATGGATAGTTTCAAACTATTTATGGATTAATCGAGATCTATAAGAAGAGGGTTTGTTGCATCCCAAAAGAGGGGACAAGAAAGGCAAAAAGAAAAGAATAGAGATAAATCTTTGAGATCTATCAGAAAAGAAAAGAGGGAAAACTTGTAAGGAAAGATCATACTGATTCCCTAAAAAGAAGAGAGAGAGATTTCAAGCTTTTGCTGTTCTATTTCGAAAAATCTCAAGAGAAGAAAGAAGCCCTAGTTTTCTGATCTTCTGAGTCTCAAGAGCATCTTGAAGGAAGATCCAATCAAAGGAAGAGAAGGAAGAAGCCACCAAGATCTGCGAATCAGGCTTTGATTCTTATCCTCTTATTATTGTTTCATTATTGTATATTTGCTCATTGGAGGAGCTGTTTATCTTGTAAAAATAAATATTGTTTGCTGGGTCAATTTGGTGATTGATTCAGTTGAGGCTGTTAGCCTTGTGCAAGCATTAGCTTGTGGTGATAGGTTTTGTGCTGGTGAACCTTGAAAACCAGCTGGGTTTGTTGTGCACCCGAGAAAACAACAAGTTCGAGTTGTGAGCTTGCAAAATAACTCTGCTGTAATCAGTTTGATTATAGTGTGGACCCAAGAGGTACTAGGGAGTGGACGTAGGTGTAGGTACACCGAACCACTATAAAATCTTCTGTGTTTGCCGTGATTGTCTCTTTATCTTTAACTCTCTATTTGTGCTTGTTCAGTTTTAATTTGTGTGAATCTAAGTCTTTATTTTCACTGGGAGTTATTTCTCAAAAGAGTTTAAATTTTTGAAAAACCTAATTCACCCCCCCCTCTTGGGTTGCTATCTAGACCAACAGGACGTGTGCGCTCTGTCTCCTTTCCGTGCCACCGCTTGGGAGAAGCACTGGCATGGTGAGAAGGAGACCAGAGCCTCTTGGAGGCCTCCCGGCGGTGATGCCTAGGTAAGGCATGATGATGGCGAGTCTCTCGGAGAGGAGATCTCCCACGGGTGGATTGTTGATAGGACTGGACCATCCCCAGGATCGACGAGGGTGGTTCTGGGTGTTGTTGTGCGGCCGCTGGCTATTGCTGCAGCTCCTGCACCACCACCACAAGTGACTGGACTTGTATGGTTAGGGCGGCGATTCGATCATCCTAGGGTCGTGGCGGTAGCTGTGTAGGAATGCCGGCCTGGGGAGTGAGGGGACCAGTCTCTGGCTGCTCAGCTCCCTGACGATGCCCTCCAGCGCAACTAGTGGAAATCTTCTGTGCGCGCGTCCTTACCATCTTCTTGCTTGTTTTGAGAAAAAAAAGGGTTTGTAGCTGGCTGGTTTGAAGCTTTCTACCTCTTTTCCCCCTTCCTGGCGCACCAATCTGTTGCTGCCAAATCACCTTCCTCGAATGTTGGGTAATGGAGAGCCTCCTCCTCAATGGGGTTCCTGCAAGAAAGTCCCCGGGGATCGGTTGCACCGGTGGGGACCCTTCGATGCTTAAGTAAGCAACTTGGGAACAGTAAAGAAAGAGCTAAAGAAATTAGCTAGGGAGCTTGAGTTCATATCTCTTCTCTCGTTGTGAGCGAAGGTTCTTATACCTGTCCGGAGATCCCTCTTACCCACTTTTAGAAGGTGGTTGATTCTGAGACGTTATTGTCTGGTAGCGGTAAGGTGGTAAGGCTGACAAAGACAGGTCGCAATAAACACTGAGCATGTCAGAGGTGTCCTGCCCTGCCAGACGCGGCGCCATAGATGGTAGTTGGGCCTAGTTGTATCAAGCATGCACCGTAACGGGTAGTGGCCATGCAAGGTCGTAGATGGTTAGTGAGCCACGTGGTGGTTGCAGATGGTTAGTGAGCCACGTGACAGTGTCAAGTGGCTCGAGGCCGAGGGGACCTGGAGTTCGAGGCCGAGAGGGCCTGGAGTCCGAGGGAACCTGAAATCCGAGGTCGAGAGGGCCTGGAGTCCAAGGCCGAGGGGGCCTAAAGTCCGAGGCCGAGGGGACCTAAAATCCGAGGCCGAGGGGGCCTGAAGTCCGAGGTCGAGGGAACCTAAAGTCCGAGGCCGAGAGGATCTCGGGTCCAAAGCCGAGGGGGCCTTGGAGTCTGAGGCTGGGGTTCTGTCAGTTGCCTTTCCTATCAACCCTAACATGGCCCGATCAGCCACATTAGACTGTAACATTTATTTGGATCCACAATATAAGTTTAGCTTTGTTGATTGGTTCTATAAAAAGCTTTATGGTGATTCTGGGACTTCCATGTGAAAGCTATGTTAGTCTTCATTCATAATGAATATGTGGCATATAACTCAAACTCCTTCAAGTCTCATCATATCTAGTATTTTTAACCAAGCATAATATTCATGGATCTCAAGGCCACTCTTATGCTCCTAAGAATTTTTTCTAGAAGAAAACAAGATGTATCAAAGGTATGTTTGGATTAATTTATTTCTTTATCATTTATCTTGTTACTCACTCATATTATGTATATTTAGATGTTATTTTTGTACATTTTAGTTTTTATACTTATATATTTTTATATTTTAATATTATTTTTTATATAGTTATAATGTTTCTATCTTGGCATCTTTATAATTTGTACACTTTTTAAAATAGAAATTTCACTCATTTGAAAGTCAAGAAGCATTCTTACAAAGAATCACAGCTTGAACCTTAATTAGATGAGCTAAGGATAGATACAAAAACTAAAGTGGATGTGTCAGCATATTGAAAGGCTAATTAATACAGATATCCTAAAGTTACTACAATGGCTCGTGATGTTTTGAGTATGCTTATTTACAATTGCATCAAAGAGTGCTTTTAGCGTTGGAGGGAAGATATTGAAGTGCAGTTAGGTTTGACATAGTGGAGACATTAGTTTATATTAGGAATTGGTTGTATAGAGAGTATGATAATAGAACAATTAATTTAATTTTAGTAAATAGTGATGGAATCTTTATTTAGAGATTTCTAATCTATCTTCTTTTTTATTATTTTTGTGGGATAACAAAATTTGCATGAGAGAAGGTTACTCATGATATCATGGAATTGAATGGAAATGAGGAGGAAGTACCTCAGATAGTAGCTCCATCAAGTTGGATGGTTGATGTATATAAATTTATTGATATCTAGATACTAGAGTTTTGTGATGCTTTGTATTGGAACATTAGTATCTTTAGTTATTTGTTTGCTTGCTCACTTTGTTAGTATGCATATTTGTTAGTTTTTAGATGTTTGAAACTTGTGATATCTTTGTTTGAGATGTCATTTTGTTTGGCTATTTGGTTAGTTACTCAATTAAGTGGACTTTAAATGATTTAAGACTTTAAAGTTAGTAGTATATGATATAATTTAAAAGTTGGTCATATTTCATTTGATTATGCCGTTAAGTATCTTATAAATGATAAACCTTAAATTGTTCAGTTTAAATAATTTAATATTATGATAAATTTTTATGTGATTAAGCATTATGTTGAAAAATGCATTTTTTTATATAAAAAAATCAAGCAATAGATTAGTATTAAGTGGTTCATTTAAGTGAGTCATATTTATTCATGTTAAATGAGTGCTAAATGAATCATATCTATTCATATTAAATCAATCATACTGTGTCAATTTAAGTGGTTCATTTAAGCAATAGATTAGTATTAAGTGGTTCATTTAAGTGAGTAGTATTTATTCATATTAAATGAGTGCTAAATGAATCATATCTATTCATATTAAATCAATCATACTGTGTCAATTTAATATGATATGTTTGTTAAATAAGTTATGCATATGTATCATATTATCTATTTAATAATCAAGTTATATGTGTGTTAATTTTTTTGTTATAAATAATTAATTATATTGGATTTATCTCAATCCATGATATTGTATCTCAACTTTGACATGATAAGAACATAAGACAATAATATGAATTACCATTCCTATTCCTTTTCCTATAGATCATTTTTGCCGTCCTAGACTAATTGACCTTCCCTTTAGTCTTCTTGTCTACTCTTCCTTATGCATCTTATATCTTTTGGAGGTAAAGGCTTAGTTTGTAGATAGTGTCTTTTTTTTTTTTCGATTAAAGATAAGGAAATGATATTTAATATAGACATGATGGGCCAATTTATTTATAGAGGTAAATTAAAAATTAAGATTGAAAAAAATTGAGTTTTTTTAATGCAAAAGGTTTCATCTCACCTTATGGGGTTGGAAGTGAATAAATGTGAGCATCTAATGGTCATAATTTATTTTAAAATTAATATCATAAATAATTATATATCTAATTAACAAAAATATGTCAAAAGTAACAAATATAAAGTTTTATTTTTTTGGTACATAAGATTCTTAATCTAGTTTTCTTTATCCTCATCTCATCTAAGACCTATCCCCCCCCCCCCCCCCCCCCAACATAATTTGTTGGGAAAGAGAGGAGAAGGAGATGGTTGTCATGGTGATGGATCTAGTAGAATCAAGTTTGAATGCCATAATTAGTTTATGGTCAAGATATATATTTTTAGATCATCTATCCAAAAAAAAAAGTTAGTTTGAAAGTATCATTTTGACATCGACTATGTAAGATTTCTTTTACAAATAATGTAGAATTTACTTAAACTCGGACACATCCCCTTACTTAACATCTTCTTAAGTCCATCATTAGCATGACTAAAAGTGAGCCGGGTTGGGTTACATCCTTGCTCAAGGTTGGCCTGAATTTGTTTTTGAAACTTTAGGCTAAGCTCAAGGCTTTTTTTTTTTTTTTTTTTTAAAAAATACAAGTTTAAGCCCAAACCAAACCTAAACATATTAACCCACAACAACCCATTTAGACCAAAGATTGAGTTGATGAAATTAATTTTGAGCTTTGACATATTTGCATAAAAAAAATGATATTTAATTAACATAATGATACCTAGCACTCAAAAACAAGTTAAAGATATCAAATTAGTTGATTTCCAACCAGAAGAAAATTTTTCATGGCATAAGAAGTTATTCTCGCATTTAAATAAGAAATTGAGGATAAAAGTTTAAAATGTTCACCACTTTTAAGATTTTAAGATTAGATTTAGGTTGGATTTAGCTTTCAGAAACTTTCTAAAGGCACAACCTTCGAGTCAGGTTTGGATTGGGTTAAGTAATGATTTATGCCCAACATAAAATTTATTTGAGGTCAAGCCTGTGCCCAGTCCAAATTATCTCAAATCTATCTTATGGTTGACTCAAGATTGGATAGACCTGATGGACCGCAGGTGAGCAAGAGCTTACTTGGCTCAAACCACCACTGCTTCCTACTCTCGTCCATCCACAATATTACATGAGATTATGAGTGCAGAGTTCTCCGCATCTCTCTGCACCAAGTCATCCATCGTGATGTCCTTGAACCATCAAATGTTCCGGCCGGTCGCCGGGACAAAACTGAGCCGCTGTAGGAAAAGAGCTGCAGCGGGGGCGGCGCAGCCAGACTTTTCCGTCCAGAGGTCTGACTTCAGTCTCCGTCTACCCAAAACCCTCAATAAAAATAAATCCATCCTTAACCCTAGAGCTTTCCCGCCCATCCTCCGCACCCCCCCCCCCCCCACTTTCTTCCGGTAGGTTCAATAACGTTATCTTTGTGCAGTTCTTGGAAGGTATCCACAGGATTTCATGTTACGCGACGTGATTTGTCCCCCCCTCCCCCGCTTCGATTTCTGTAATCTATTTTTTTCCCCCCCTTTTCTTCCCGAGCTTAACGTGGCGATACGTCCAAGAACACCATCACCCTGTAATCCGTGAAGAATTTGGGCGCATTTTGTATTATGTCTTTTTTTTTTCCCAGCTTTTTCTTTCTTTATCTTTGATGGCTATGTTTGGTGATACGATTTAATATAAACAGTATCTGTTCAATTTATACATTATTTTCGAGGCGTCACTGAGTGAAGGGTTTTCTTGAAATTTAGTTTTGTGGCGATATTCTTTAACGATCTCACGTTTCGGGACGAAGTCCTTCTGTTTTTGTCTTCTTTAATTTTTGTCATGATAGAAGTCATCAGCATGCGATTTTCACTGGACTTAAAGCAGAAAAAAAATTCCTGGGCATTGTTTTCTTTTTCTCTTTCCTCTTTTATTTGCAATGTGTATACTGGTGGTACAAATTGGTCGGAAACAATGTCTTTTTCAATTTATGAATTAATTTTGGCGTTGACGTTTAATGGATTCTATCAGAATTTAGTTTTCAGACAAATGTGAATCTTGCTGTTTTTCTTCGTCTCCATTTCCTTTTCTATACATATAATTTTAAAATGCTAATCGATTTACTTTTTAATAAGCAAGACTTCTGTTTGATGTTTGCAATCTTTACTGATTGTGTGATCATGTTATATAATCAATGATGTTAAACACACACTATAAGGACTGGAATGCTACTCTTTCTTTTCTTTATTTCTTTCTTCATTCCTTTTTTTTTTTTTTTTCAGTTGACATTTATGACAGTACATCCTTGCTTATTAATTCAAAATCATAATTTCTGTAATGATATGCCTTAGCTAACTATTATAGAGCAATGATTTCTCCCTTACAATTATATGATTCCTAGCGTTGTAATCATAAAATTTTCAACCTTTGATAGTGAAACTGAAGTCTTACATTTTATGAAGAGTTTGATGATGCTTGATGGTTCAAATTGAGAAATTATCTTTTGTTCAACCCCAGGTGTAGATAGCTGGATCTTGATGGGCCCTCTAGTACTGGCTGTTGATGCTAGAAGTCCTGCAGTTTCATCAGGTGGCTTCTGTTCTTTTGGATAGTAAAACCATAAGGGAAGATGTAGTCTACAAATGATACTGTGGTGGGACCATGATAAATAGCATTCCTGTGGTGCTTTCAATTGTGATGTGTGTCAATAATTTGATTGATAGAAGATTTATATTTCGGATTCAGCTTTTGTCTTATTTTTTCCCCTCTTTTTTTTGGTAATAAGAAAATTTTGTTGACACGAAGGTATATAGAGTAGAAGTGCAAAGCAACACAACTAAACACTTTGCTATACATCATAATATTTTAGCATAAAAGCTTGATTTCTTTGATCCTTTTTCATTCTCCCACATGTTATCTGTTGTGTCATCACTTTATATTTTCTTCCTAAAGGAACCTACTAGTCATTGATAAGGCATGACATTTCTTGGTGCTCCTCTGAGGCAGCTAAGCAATCATCTGCACTGAACTATGTCAAATCCTGCCTTCATTTTCTACAATGAATGGCAAATGTATCCCCATTTTGCTGATAGGTGGCATCGAGATTCATAGATTCATTCCCAGTCTTTGATGCACGTAGTCTTAGTACCCTTGCATACATGGCATGTGTAACAGAACCTGACTCAATAATAAATATTACTAGCTAAGCTTGGTGTCATTTATATACATTTGTTATCATAAAAATCATTTTTGTTGTCATCATTTTCCACTTAAGCAAGCTTCTTTTTTTCTTTTATTTTTTGGTTTTGTAGATGCATACTCAAGTAAGTTGCATCACCCTGTAGCGAAGCTGCTGAAGCCATTTGCATCGGTTACCATGGAAGAAGAGAAGCCATTCAATTTTCTTCGTGTTTTTTGTGGTAAATTCTGTATTTTATAATTTGTGTAATAATTGGTCATGTCTGATTCCTTATGACTTGTAGTACAATGTTTTGAAATGAAACAACGAAATTGGCTTGTTGAAGTGTCTGCCATGCTGTAAGCAGGTCAAACCATGTATGCCAATTAAAAAATTGCATAGACATTTTGACATCTAAAATAAAATAGCATCACTAGTCCTGTGAATTGCATTTCAAAATTCTAATAAATTATACGACAACCCAATAGCAAATATCATATAAAGGTTAAAGCTTCTAGGTGAACACCTTGGTCTCTCTTTGTTTGCAACCATGAGATCATGGTGCCACAATCAGATTATTTTAAAAAAAGATGTATATTGCAATGAATATATGATCACTATTTCTTGATGCATTACATTTTTAATAGTTTGTAGATCTCTATGGGTGGGTATTTTTGAACTTCAAGGAATGATGCTAGTAAAAAAGAAAACTTGAAGTTGACAATATTGTGTATTTATCATAAAAGCATAGCCTGTGTTGTACTTAAATTTAAAATTATTTCACATGCATTTGTAAAGTTATTTATGGTCACATATCTAGACATGGAAAAATAGAATGTGCAAGAAACCCCTAAGGCTTTATAGCCTCTTGTTGTTTAATTAGAAATGCATGCTATTTCATGAGACATGAGGGAGGACTGTGTGTGTGTGTGTGATATATATATATATATATATATATATATATATGCACGTATGAATGGATTAATACTTACTCTTGAGAGGACAATTGAGATATATCAATTTTTTCATTCATTTATCTTTGAATTACAGGCTTCAAAATTTTTATCTAAGTGGTTGGCATACCAATCCATTAAAATAGGAAGAAATCCCCACTGAAATAAGAAGAAATCTCTCAAAAAGGCATTCCTCTAAACTAGGAAACTAATTAGTAATTGCAGAATCATTCACCGACTGATTTCATTTATTTAGAAAACAGAAAAATAAAAAATAAATTGGCCTAAATAAAGAATAAAATAATCTTTCCTAAATCGACTCACAATAGTCGGTTACATTTACACTCCCTCTTAAGTTGGGTTGTGTATATTATATAATCCCGGCTTGGAACTGAATTTTTCAAAGCTTGTCCTTGGAAGAGCTTTCGTGAGGATGTCTGCAATCTGTAACTTTGCAAGAATATAGCTCAATTGAGCTATTTCATTGTTAACCTTCTTCGAGATGAAATGTCTATCGATTTCCACATGATTTGTCCTGTCATGATGGACTGGGTTCTTGGATATACTGATAGCAGCCTGACTATCGTTGAACATCCTTATAGTCTTCACGATAGTAACTCCCAGTTCACTTAGCAACCTTTGAAGCCATATTCCCTCACAAATTCCAAGAGCAACAACACGATATTCTGACTCAGCGCTGCTCCTGGATACTACAGCTTGCTTCTTACTCCATGTCACTAAATTCCCAAATACATATGAACAGTAACCAGTTATGGATTTTCTTTCGGTTAATTCTCCAGCCTAGCTAGCATCGGTGTAAATTTCTACATCTTGATTGTCACTCTTTGTGAAGAGCAACCCATGCCCAGGTGTCATTTTTAAGTACCTTAAAATTCTGTTCATAGCTTCTAAATGGTCTTCATTTGGATTATTATATGCTGGCTCACCACACTCATTGAAAATGCGATGTCTAGTCTAGTATGCAAGAGATAAATTAACTTTCCCATCAACCTTTGATATCTTTCTTTATCCATAGGAGCACTCTTTTCATTTCTTTTTGTCTTTCTGTTTGGGTCCATTGGTGCGTCACCGATTTTATTTAGGAGGTCTAATATGTACTTTCTTTGTGAAATAAAAATTTCTTTCTTTAACCGAGCAACCTCCATTCTAAAAGTATCTGAGGGCACCAAGCTCTTTGATTTCAAACTTGGTGGCGAGTAATTTCTTCAATTTGGCAACTTCTTCCTCATCATCCTCTGTCAGAATTATATCATCCACATATACAATCAAAATAGCAAATTCTCTCTTGGATGAAAATTTCACAAACATGTGATCAGCCTGACATTGAGTATATCCGTGAGTAACTATTGTTTTGGCAAACTTGTCAAACCATGCTTGGGGTGATTATTTCAAACCATATAAGGCCTTTTTGAGTTTACATACCATTCGACATTAGAGGAATTTTCAAGACTTGGAGGAACTTCCATATACACTTCTTCTTTAAGGTCTCCGTTCAAAAATGCATTTTTAGCATCAAGTTGGTATAGGGGCCAATCTTGATTCACTGTAAGAGAGAGTAGAACACAGACTATATTAAGCTTTGCAACCGCAGCAAAGGTTTTCTGATAATCAATTCTGTACAACTGAGTGAAGCTTTTTGCAACAAGCCTAACTTTAAATCTTTCGATGCTTCCATCTACCTTGTATTTAACTGTGAATATCCACTTGCACTCTACTGGCTTCTTTCCATAAGGAAGTTTTGTTAAAACCCATGTTTTATTGCTTTCTAGAGCTCGGATCTCCTCTTTGACTGCCTGCCTCCATTCTGGAACTTTTAGTGCTTCCTGAACCGAGTTAGGAATCTGAACACTATCAAGAGTGGACAGAAAAGCTTTATACGGGGCAACAATTTTTCATATGCAACATAGTTTTCAATGGGGTATTTCGTGCATGCTTGAACACCTTTTCTCAAATCAATAGGCAAGTCAGAATCATCAAGAATTGGATTGGATAACTCATGAGTGACTGAATCCATACCAATGTGAACTTCTGAGAGAAGAGG
The DNA here is from genome assembly GCA_900491605.1 of Calamus simplicifolius. Taxonomy (NCBI): domain Eukaryota; kingdom Viridiplantae; phylum Streptophyta; class Magnoliopsida; order Arecales; family Arecaceae; genus Calamus; species Calamus simplicifolius. The sequence continues at coordinate 612,335 of UESW01004877.1, forward strand.
AATCAGTTCAAGTTCTTGACTTTGCCCAATATGTGTAGCATTCTTTACACCCTTTGTAGTTGTCCTCCTAGTATAGACACGTAGTTCCTGATTGTTTGTGCCAAGTTGTTGAGGAGTGGACTCGGATAAATCTGTTTGATGAGTTTGAGGAAGTGGTTTTGACTTTTTTAGGGAAGTGGTTCTGACTGTCTAGTGAGAAGTTTGGGTTGACCATCAGGTTGGTTTGACTCGGGTAGGGATGACAATTATGGTTGTGATGGAAGTGAGGGCACGAAAACTGATTGAGAATCTTGAAGAATGTCCCAAAACTAATATTCTCTTGAGTTCTCCCCTTGAATTTCAGGTTTGGAAAAGTAAGATTGATGTTAAAAAATGTGACATTCATGGACATGTATACTTTCCTAGTGATAGGTGAGTAGCATTTGTACCTTTTCTAATTGGGCGAGTATCCTAAGAAGATGCATTTGAATGATTTTGGGTCAAGTTTTGTTCAATTTTGCTGGTGTATATGAACAAATGCAGAGCAACCAAAGACTTTTAGAGGAAGATCGGAAGAGAATGACCTGATATGTGGGAATGCTTCCATGAGAACATGCAGGGGTCTCTGAAATTTAAGAATCCGACTAGGCATTCTATTTATGAGATAGGTTGCTGTAAATATGGCTTCCCCCCATAAGTGTTTTGGAATATGATTGGTAAACATGAGTGATCTTGCTACTTCCAGTAGATGCTTATTTTTTCTCTCTGCTACCCTATTTTGTTGTGGGGTATCAACACATGAACTTGTATGTATAATTCGCTGTTCTTTGAATTAAGGGCCGAGAATGGAATTGAAATATTTTCTGGCATTATCAGTTTTGAGAACCTAAATTTTGCTTTTGAACTAGGTATTGATCATGGAATGAAAGGATTTTAAGATATTCCCGGTTTTAAATTTTTCTTTCATAAGAAATGTCCAGGTTGTTCGAGTATAATCATCTATGAAAGTCACAAACCAGTGAGTTTCTGTGAGGTTTTTGACCCATGAGGATCCCCATATATCATTGTGAATCATTAAAAATAGGTATGAGGGTTTATATTGGACACTAGGGTACACATGCCGAGTATGTTTAGCAAGTTGACAGATTTCACAATGGAAAGAATTGGAACTTTTATTGATGAATAGTTGTGGAAACAACTTCTCAAGGTACACAATTTGGATGGCCAAGACGAAAATGCTATAACATAACTTGATTTTCAATTGAAATAGATACTGAATTAAAAACAGACTGAAAAACACAACATATGAGTGAAACTTGTCTATGTCCTAGAGTACTTCCTTTGAGAAGATAGAGTCCGCCACATAGTTTAGCTTTGCCAATCACCTTCCCCGAATCCACTGCCTGAAATTCACATAAGTTTGGAGAGAATTTAGTTATGTAATTCAAATCATGAGTAAGTTTACTAATAGAGAGTAGATTGCAATCTAATTTGGGAACATAAAGGATAGAAGTGAGAGTAAGATCCTTCGTTAATTCAATCGATCCGCTTCCTGCCATATTTGAGTGTGATCCATCAGCTATTCGCATGGTAGAGGGACTTGTGCATGGTATATAACACTGCAAAATGCTCATATATTTTGTCATGTGGTCTGATGCTCCAGAGTCAACTATCCATGACTTTGGTTTTCTGATTTGAGCAGTAAAGATAGAAGAGAATGTACCTTGATACGCTACCATACTAGTAGGTTGATTTGTGGTGGTCGAAGTAGTTTGAGAATGGCGATATGACTGAATATCTTTTGCAGTGCCTTAAGCTGCTCCTTGGTAAAGGGACTAGTCTCTGGAGTGTGAATAATGTCTGGTACAGCAGCATTATTTGCACGTCCCTCTCGATCATTACGTGCTCTATTCGGCTTCCAATCAAAATGTTTACCATGAATCTTTCGGCATGTTTCCTTAGTGTGACTAGGTTTCTTGCAATGTTCACACCAAGGTCTTCCGCTTTCTTGAAATCCTGGTTTGATTGTGAAGAGTTGTGCGTGAAGAGAGCAGATCCTTTCGTGGTCGAACTCATGCTTGAGTCGCCTATCATCATTACTTTCCTTTGGCTCTCCTCTCTTCTAACTGCCGAGAAGGCTTCTCTTATGGTAGGTAGTGGCTTTATTCCCATAATTCTTCCCTTTACTTCGTCGAGTTATTTGTTTAACCCGACTAGAAACTTGAAT
>UESW01004878.1:0-114866 GCA_900491605.1 Calamus simplicifolius
GGGATCAGGGCTTGGATCGATCGCAACCGTCGAATCGTCGCCGATCGAACCGATTGCCACGGTCCGAGATCGGTCGTGGCCGATTGGGATCATGGCTTCGATCGATCGCAACCGTCGGATCGTCGCCGATCTCGGACGGATTGCAACGGTCCGAGATAGGTCGTGGCCGATCGGGATCATGGCTTGGATCGATCGTAACCGTCGGATCATCGCCGATCGGACCGATCGCCATGGTCCGAGATCAGTCGTGGCCGATCGGGATCAGGGCTTGGATCAATCGCAACCGTCGGATCGTCGCCGATCGGAATGATTGCCACGATCCGAGATCGGTCATGGCCGATCGGGATCATGGCTTCGATCGATCACAACCGTCGGATCGTCACCGATCTTGGACGGATTGCAACGGTCCGAGATAGGTCGTGGCCGATCGGGATCACGGCTTGGATCGATCGCAACCATCGGATCGTCGTCGACTGGATCGATCATGGCTTGAATCGATCGCAACCGTTGGATCACTTATAATTACTCAAAAAAAGTTATGAAAAAGTTTAAAAAAATATTAAAATTTATTGCGATGCCGTAGTGAAGCATTTTAGAAGAAAAATTAAACAAATATTACGACGCAATGTATGCGTCGCAATTATTTTAGTTAATATAATTTTTATCAGTATTAATAAAGAAAAAAATAATATTGCAACGCATAATTTGCATCGCAATTATTTTTAAATAAATATATCTAATTAAAAATATTAAAAAATATTGCGATGCAATAAGGCATCGCAATTATTATCATAAATTATAAATATTATCATTATAATTATTTAAAAATTTTTGTAACGCCGTCATGACGCATTTTAGGAAAAAATAAATAAATATTGCGACGCAATGTATGCGTCACAATTATTTTTGTAAATATAATTTTTTTTAGTATTAATAAATAAAAAAATAATATTGCGATGCATAAGTTGCATCGCAATGTTTTTTTAAAAAATATATGTAATTAAAAAGTTTATAAATATATTACGATGCAATTTTTCGTCGCAATTATTAACATTAATTATAAATATTATCATTTATAAATATTTAAAAATTATTGCGATGCCGTAGCGATGCATTTTAGAAAAAAAAATAAATAAATATTGCGATGAAATATATGTGTCACAATTATTTAAGTAAATATAATTTTATCAGTATTAATTAAGGAAAAAAATATTGCGATGCATATTTGCGTCGCAATGTTTTTAAAATACATATATCTAATTAAAAATATTAAAAAATTATTGCGACGTAATTTTATGTCGCAATTATTATCATAAATTATAAATATTATCATTTATAAATATTTAAAAATTATTGCGACGCACTGCTTGCATCATAATTATTGTAATAAGTTATTATTTTAATCAATTAAAAATATAGAAAAAATATTACGATGCCTTAGCGACGCAAATCCTAGAAAATAAAATAAATTTCTCACCGGACATTGGTGCCAAGTTAGCGACGCATTAGCGACGTAATTATTTGAGTCGCTATTTTTTCATAAAATTATAATAAAACCAGATTAACGATGGATTAGCGATGCATTATTGCGTCGCTAATACATAATAAATTTTAAAAAAAATATTGCGACCATATAGCGACGTAAATTATTGCATCGCTAATAACTTATATATAAGCCAGCCTTCTCTTCTTCTTCTTCTCCGTCTTGACCTAGCCGTCGCCGTGCTCTAAAATTTCCGGCTCCCACCTCGCTGCTCCGGTGCCTCCCCTCTGGTGCTGGCTCCCCGGCGTTCTCCTCCGACTCCGCCGTCTTCTCTCGACCAAGGTAAGCCCCCACACTCTCTAAAAAATTTTTTTTTTAATAATTTCCCTCCGGCGACGGCCAAGACCGTGGCCGTCTTCTCCGGCCACGGCCGCTGCCGTGGCCGACAGTGGCCTGGCCACGGTGGCTAGGCCACTGTCACAAAAAAAAAAAATTCTTAACAGGGGGGGGGAGGTTCCCCCCCCCTTTTTTTTTGTCCGGCCACGGCCGCTGCTGTGGCCGGCAGTGGCCTGGCCAAGGTGGCCAGGCCACTGTCACAAAAAAAAAATTCTTAACAGGGGGGAACCCCCCCCCCCCCCCCCCTTTTTTTTTCTTGTCCGGCCACGGTCGTGGCCGGCCGGACAAGGCGGCCACGGCCGCTGCCATGGCCGTCTTCTCCGGCCATGGCCGCTGCCGTGGCCGGCAGTGGCCTGGCCACTGTCACAAAAAAAAAATTTTCTTAACAGGGGGGGAAACCCCCCCGTCCCCCCCCTTTTTTTCTTGTTCGGCCACGGCCGTGGCCGCGACCGACAAGGCGGCCATGGCCGCTGCCGTGGCCGCGGCCGACAAGGGGGGGGGAACCCCCCCGCCCCCCCGCTTTTTTTTCGGCCACAAGGCGGCCACAGCCGTGGCCGCGGCCGGACAAGGCGGCCACGGCCGCTGCCGTGGCCGTCTTCTCCGCCACGGCCGCTGCCGTGGCCGGCAGTGGCCTGGCCATGGTGGCCAGGCCACTGTCACAAAAAAAAAATTTCTTAATGGGGGGGGGGGAACCCCCCCCCCCCTTTTTTCTTGTCCGGCCACGGCCGTGGCCGCGGCCGGACAAGGCGGCCACGGCCGCTGCCGTGGCCGTCTTCTCCGGCCACGGCCGCTGCCGTGGCCGGCAGTGGCCTGGCCACGGTGGCCAGGCCACTGTCACAAAAAAAAAAATTTTCTTAACAGGGGGGGGGGAAACCCCCCGCCCCCCCCCCCCCTTTTTTTCTTGTCCGGCCACGGCCGTGGCTGCGGCCGGACAGGCGGCCACGGCCGCTGCCATGGCCGGCAGTGGCCTGGCCACGGTGGCCAGGCCACTGTCACAAAAAAAAAAATTTCGTAACAAGGGGGGGGTTCCCCCCCCCCCATTTTGTCTTCTTCGGCCACGGCCGCTGCCGTGGTCGCCTGTGGCCTGCCACCCTGTCAAAAATTGAAAAAAAAATTTAGTAACAGGGCCCCCCTTTTGTCTTCTCCGGCCACGGCCACGGTGGCCAAGCCGCAGTCCAAAAAAAAAAAATTTAGTTAGGGGGGGCCACGGAGCTGTTTGGATAGACTGATTGTTATGTCTTGATTATGTAATAATATTTGTAATGCTAGATAGAAAGTCTAGTTGTATTATTATTTAATTTGCATAATATTTATGCAATAATTAATTTAAGCAGAATGTTTATGCAATAATATTTGTGCATTTGTACTTATTTACATTTGTTATGTCTTGATTATTTATATTCTGCTGCAAACTGAATGATGCATTAAATTATGTAATGCTAAATAAAAAGTTTGTTGTAATATTATTTAATTTTCAGCAACAAATTAGTAGTTTCAATGATTTACATTTTAGTCTTCACAAACATTTGTATTTGACACAATAATCTTAAAAAGTTAGTGATTACATGTATAATTCACAAGAGTGAGTATAAGAAGTTAAGAATAACAAGCATAAGTTCGATTGTCTTCGGACTTCCATAATCACAGCACTATAACCTTTAGACCCGTTTGAGAATTTGTAAGCCTTAGTCTTGCAAATTCTCAAATTGTCCTGGTGGACAGTTTGGGAATATTTCTTGCGATATGTTAGTCTGCTATTAATCATCGTTGGGTGAGATTTCGGTTTGTATTTGCTCATACGTTCTCCTAGTGTGGCTTATATACCACACATTTAGGAGAACATATGGGGAAATGCTGCCGAAATTTCAATGTAACCGATCGATGATAATTAATAGCAGAATAACATATCACAAAAAATATTCTTGAATGGGATAGGGCCTTACCTTAAGACATGGAGTGAAGGTAGAATTAATTTAAGACACTTGAATGCTTGTGAAGTCTAATGATTAAACGCACCGCCTTGCGGCCCGACCAAACTCAAGCCCTCCCTTAGCCATGAACCTGTGCATCGGTCCTTGCTAGCACGCCAAGGATCGTAGCCATGGCTCACCCTTGCATGGTAGGGACCTTAGTTGCCTAAAAAAATTTTGTTTACTTATAAATGATTTAAATGGTTGTTATTAACCTTAGTTGTGACCAAAAAATAATTTAGTAATATATTTAGTAATACTAATATAGTTTTATTTTTGGTTTCATTTAATGATTTACCAGACTTTGTATAAGTCGGTCAAAAATGAGCGGGACTCGCTCGTGGATGTATGCAAGGATAAAAGATGGCTTGCTTAATCCAGATTTTCTGAATGGATTGGAAGAATTTATCGCATTTGCATGTAGCCAACCTGAATGGATGGATGGGCCTAGGATTAGGTGCCCATGCAACTTCCACAGGTGTCAGAATAAAGCCTACAGAGATGTGGAAACTGTTAAGGTGCATTTGTGTAAGAAGGGGTTTGTTCCTGATTACTATGTTTGGTACTGTCATGGTGAACCAGAGGATATTCCAGCAGCTGTTATAGGCCAACAAGAGTCAATTCCCGTAGATGAACCATTTGTGAATTTAAACACATATGAACAAATGGTGATGAATGCATCGGGTAATGAATTCAATCAGAATACATTTATGGAAGAACCAAATCCAGAAGCACAACAATTTTATGATATGTTGCGTGCTGCAAATCAAGAATTGTATCCTGGTTGTGAGGGTCATTCCCAGTTGTCTACAGCTGCTCGAATGTTGAATATTAAGGCAGAACATCGATTATCAGAAAAGGCGTTCAATTCTGTAGCTGGGTTAATCAAAGAAATTTTGCCAAATGATAATGTTGCGGCAGACAGTTTTTACGCAACAAAGAAGTTGTTGCGTGGGCTTGGGCTCCCAGTTAATAAGATCGATTGTTGCTTGAACAATTGTATGATATTTTGGGGTGAAGACTCAGAGCTGAGATGGTGTAAGATTTGTGGGCAATCGAGGTACAAAAACACCGAAGGAGGAGCCGGTACAAGTAGGAGGAAAAGTGTGCCTTACAAGAGGATGCATTACTTTCCTCTTACCCCACGCCTGCAGAGATTATACAGATCTGAGGCAACAGCTGCTGATATGAGATGGCATGCCGAACATGAATCTAAAGAGGATGAAATGCGGCATCCATCAGATTCAAAGGCTTGGAAGCATTTCAATGAAAATCATCCTGATTTCGCTGAAGATATAAGGAATGTGAGATTAGGTCTTTGTACCGATGGCTTCCAACCATTTGGTCAAGCGGGGCAACAGTATTCATGTTGGCCTGTGATACTGACTGTATATAACCTTCCTCCGTGGAAGTGCATGAAAGATACTGCAATGTTTTTAACCGTTTTGGTTCCAGGACCATCAAATCCAAAGGAAAAGATTGATGTCTTTCTGCAACCGTTGGTGGCCGAATTGAAAATGTTGTGGGAAACAGGAGTCGTAGCCTACGACATTTCTATGAAACAAATTTCTTAATGAGAGCTGCTTTGATGTGGACAATAAGTGATTTTCCGGCATATGCAATGTTGTCTGGTTGGAGCACTGCTGGACGTCTGGCATGCCCTCATTGCATGTATGATTCGGATGCATTTACATTGCAGAAGAGTGGTAAGCAGTCATGGTTTGATAACCATAGGAAGTTCTTGCCCCAAATCATCCTTACAGGCGTAACTTGATCGCCTTCCGGAAGAACAAAGCAGTCACAAAATTTGCCGAACCGGTTAGGTCCGGCACGGATCTATTTGATTCTATAGAGCATTTGGGGTTGATGTATGCATGGGAACCAGATGCAGATAGAATAAATGGCCGTATATGTAAAGAACATAACTGGAAGAAGCGAAGTATATTTTGGGATTTGCCTTATTGGAGCACAAATCTCATCCGGCACAACTTGGATGTTATGCATATCGAGAAAAATTTCTTTGATAACATATTTAACACGGTGCTAAACATCCCGGGAAAAACAAAAGATACTGCAAAGTCAAGAGAAGAACTTAATCAGTACTGCAGAAGAGGTGATTTGAGAAGGAGTGCCGATGGGACCTATCCTAAAGCATGTTACACTCTTGACAGAAATTCACGAGAAGTTTTATGTAACTGGCTTAGAGGGTTAAAATTTCCAGATGGTTATGCCTCAAATATCGGTAGGTGTGTGGACATGCATAAGCTCAAGTTGTTCGGCATGAAGAGTCACGACTGCCATGTTTTCATGCAACGGTTATTACCTATAGCTTTTCGTGAGTTGCTTCCGCAACATGTCTGGAAGGCAATTACGGAGCTCAGCTTATTCTTCAAGGAGTTATCTGCCGCAGTCATTACTTCTGCATCCATGGCAAGGCTTGAGGAGGAAATTCCAATTATTTTATGCAAGCTTGAGCGAATATTTCCTCCCAGTTTTTTTGACTCAATGGAGCATTTACCGGTTCACTTGCCATACGAAGCGAGCATAGCTGGTCCCGTGCAGTATCGCTGGATGTATCCTTTCGAGAGGTAAATATATACATCATTAAGATATGTTGACATTTCAAATATTATTTCATTGCTTGAAAAATTGGTTATTTTTTTGTTGCAACTTTACATATAGTATCTTAAGAAGTTAAAAAATAATGTGCGTAATAAGGCAAGGGTTGAAGGTTCTATATGCAATGCACACTTGGTCGAAGAAGTTTCAGCTTTTGCCTCACATTACTTTGAGGGTCACGTCCACACGAGGAGCCGAAATCATGGTCGTAACGATGACGTATGTGTGGACGAAGGAGAAGCTAATGACGGTAGAATATCAATTTTTAAAGCTATCGGCCGTTCATTTGGTGGGCAGAAGTCAAGAAATCTTAGCGATATGGAGTATAATGCAGCACATTATTACATCCTAATGAACTGTAGAGAAGTCGATCCATATATTGAGTAAGTGTATACTTCAATGCTAAATTGGAAATTTTAATTTAAATTATAATATACCATAATATTTAATTTCTAACAGTAGTTTTCATCCTTTTCATCCCATAAGGATGTTTTGTGATAGACAACGACAGATGAATCCCGACATCAGTCAAGTTGCAATTGGGCAGAAATTAGAAACGGAGTTTGCTTACTGGTTTTATGAATTTGTGAGTAGTATCACTCAATCAATTTCGATAATGGCTATTTTTTTTTGAATTGGATGTCAATAGCTTATTAATTTATAGGTCAACGGTCCATGGTCCACAACCGACAATATTTTCATTAAATGTCTATCGCAATGGCCATTGAAGACCGTAACAACCTCTACTGGCTATTTTGTAAATGGGTACAAATTTCAGATTGAACGATTAGCAGCTTCAAGAGGCACGCAGAACTGGGGCGTGTGTGTAAAGGAGAAAGTGTTGGAGCAAATATGCAGGATTATTATGGAAAGTTAGTAGAGGTGGTTGAAGTTGAATATCCCGGTTGGCCTATGAAACGAACTGTATTGTTTCGTTGTGATTGGTTCGATCCGATAGTTCCTGTGGGCAAAAGGGTTCATAACGACTACAATTTGGTTGAAGTGAACCATCGACGAAGATTGCAGAAATATGACCCATTCATCCTTGCATCCCAAGCTCAGCAAGTCTTTTACTGCGGATATCCAAGTTTGCGCAACGACAAGCGAGATTGGTGGGCCGTTTCTAAAATCGTCCCACGTTCAACAATCGTATTAGAGGAGAGTTCATCAAGTCAATCAACCGAGTGCCCTGCATTTCAAGAGGATGAGATGGAAATGCATGCAATTGAGGATGACACAAGGGCTCCTGAAACATCACTTAGAGATCCAAATGGTGATGTCCAAGAAATTGCGGATGCAAATGTTCGGTTTCCTTCCGATAATAATGAAACTGATTCACAATCCGATACGGCATCGGATGTTGAACCAACATTTCACGAAACAAATGACACCGATTAAACATAGAGGTTTTTTAAAATTTAACTTTTTTTATAAGTGTTAAATTTTACATAGTCAATCATTAATCGTAATTTAATTGTATGAATCTTTAGTATTTTCAGTATGACGAGCAGAGGTAGATCTACCGACGACAGACGGAGTGAGCAGGGACGTAGCCCTGCTACATCAGATCACATGAGCGTCGGAGATGGAGAGTTTGGATCTCCAGCAGTGGCACAGCCTTCGATCTCTCCAGTAGTATTACCATCCAGCCGATCGGCACATACCTCCGAGAGTTCTTCCACCATCGGCCGCACTGTACTTCGACTTGATGCTCAGGGGATGTAAGTATATACTTAATTAAAAATATATGTTTATATTTTTAAGTCAATTACTTATAAACATGCATTTTTTTAACAGATTCATTGAGCAGCATCATGTATCCAGCCACATCAGCGCCGTATTTTAGAGGCGTGCAGATCCTAGTGGCTACGATTGGCGCCACGTATCTCCAGCCACGAGGGAGTTTTATTTTTCTGAGTTTCAGGTAAACTTATTAAATACAATTTATCAGTGATATAAAATTTTTTAAACTTAATAAATTCAGAAACTAACTGTTTATTTTAATGCAGAAAAAGTTTACGTGGGATCCTGCCAGCCATGATGCCATTAGGGCAGCATGGGAGGCTCTGACGCGACGCCGATACTCCAACATGCTTCATCATTGGAGGTCATCGGGTCAGCATCCTGCGCATATGCCAGAGGGTATTTGGCACGAGTGGCAGCAGGCCTGGGAGTCCGATGGCTGGCGTAGGAGGTTCGCATCAGCCAGCACAAACCGCCGATCTGAGAAGGGCGGTCCTGGCACGGGTCTCTTCCGCCATACTTCGGGCTCCATTTTGATTCAGGAGCACAGACGGCGTATGGTAAGAAAACATAAATATTTTAATTATTATTTTAGTTATTTATAAATATTTGTATTAATATCTTTTTTTTTATTATAGTCTGAGCAGGAGGGCGGAGATCCTGGTGAGTTTCGTTCAGGGCGACACACACCAGGAGGGACGGTTCCTGGGTCGACACGCAATCACGGGAGGTTGCGGTAAGAAATTAGATTTATGTAGTATCTGTTTAATTTCTAAAATTTTATTTCGAGAAATTTATTAACTCATTTATTGTTGATTTCATAATTTCAAGACACGAGTCGAGAAGCTTCGCTCCCAGGCATCGCAGGTCGACTCTACTGATGGGGAGACGCCCGTCGAACTCTCAGCAGAGGAGAGTCGGCGTGTGTTTTTGGAGGCTGTTGGTGCCCAGCCATGAGACCGCAGGGTCTATGGTATGGGCACTAAAGCTTCTACATATTTTTCCCATCAGGCCTCCAGCTCGCGATCTTCTGGTGATATTCCTCCCGAGCGTTTACACGACCTTCGCAGATCTATTGCAGAGGAGGTTCGCCAGGAGGTCGAGCAGGATTTTGAGGATCGTATGTGAGGCCGGGATCAGGAGATTGCAGATATGCAAGATGAGATGCATTATTTGCGGGATATGGTTAGCCGCTTGTCGTAGAGTCTTCAGCCTCCACAGCCTCCACGTGATCGTCCAGATTCTTGATGTATTTTTCTTTTCTTTTTTTATGTTGTAAAAATTTCAAAATTTTAATATATGAATTATTTTTGGAAATTTATTATTGTTTGGATTGAGTGAAAAATGTTTCTATCAATATTTAGATTTAACGAAATTGTATTAACCATTTTAATTTTTAATCTTTTATATTTTTTTAAAAATTTAATTTGCGACGCATTAGCGATTGAAATTGCATCGCTAATATTTTCAAAATATTATTATTAAATATTGCGACGCAGTAACCTGGCATCGCAATAATTTAAAAATAAATTTAATAGCGACGCATTAGCGACTAAAATTGCATCGCTATTATATCTAAAATATTTTTAATAAATATTGCGATGCAATGACCTTGCGTCGTAATATTTTAAAAAATTTTTATTTGCGACGCATTAGCGACTCAAATTGCGTCGCTATTATACCAAAAATATTATTATTAAATATTACGACGCAATAAGATGCGTCGCAATATTGCGATGCAATTTAGTGCGTCACAATATTAAATAATAATTTTTAATATTAAAAATTAATTTTAAAATGTAACGATGCATTTGAATGCGTCGCAATATTGCGACTCAATGTTGCATCACAGAGAGTCGCAATATTGCGATGCAATTGCGACAAATGTGTATTGCGACGGACATCTGAGCGACGCCGTCATTGCGTCGCTATTGCGTCGCAATAGCATGTTTAGCGATGCAATTGCGATGCATTTGGGCGTCGCAATATTTTATTTTTCTTGTAGTGTATATTGAACTTATATATTAAACATTCTCTCAATATAAATCTTTTGAGACAAGCTAGGGATACCCAAATCTATCATGTTAATCTATATTTCTAAAATGAAGGAAGTATTGCCAAGCCTTGTCTCATTCAAAGGAATAACGTTATTGCTGGAAAAAAGTATATCATCAATATACATTGTAAGAAAAAAGAATTTGCCCCTACTTACTCTTATGTATATGCATTGAAAGTCAGTAACCTTCTCCTTAAAATTAATTAGATAAAATGACTATCTCATTAAATTTTAGATACCATTGCTTAAAAGTTAATTAGCTTTCACCCATATATAAACTTTTTAAATTTACAGACAAGATGTGCTTTGCCATCAATCTTGAAAGCACCAAGTTGCCCTATATATACATCTTTTGTTAAGTCATTATTAAAGAAAGTAATTTTTATATCTATTTGCTAAAGCTCCAAATTAAAATGAGCTAGCAAGATCATGATTAATTATCCAAAATAAGTCATTAATAGAGTCAGATGAAAAGGTCTTCTTGTAATTAATACCTTCTCATTGAGTAAAACCTTTTGCTATAGCTCTATATTTGTATCTCTCAATGTTGTGCATACGCTTGATATATTATATAAAAAATTTTAATAAAACATATTATTTATAGACCAATTTTTAACTTTTTACAACTTATAAGTTCTTATAAAAATATTTTTTAAAAATTAATTAAATAATTATTTCCAAGAAACTTTTTTAAAAAATATATACAATTATTTCAATAAAATTTATAGTATAAAAGACATATTTTAATATTGTATTTAGACTATGGTCTAGAGCCTTTGGCTTTTCTCTTAAAAGCTTGTTAGACAAGAAAAGAGTGCATCCATCCCCCTCTACTAGGATTGCAAATAGGTCGGTCCAAGTTAGGTCATGCTCAATTTTGATCTAATATAGTTTCATATTCAAATCATAATTTTGGATTGTGTTGAGCTCATGGAAAAAATATTGGACCCAATGGATCATATAGATCAATCCAAGGTCAAGTATGGCTCAGGTTGAACCCAAAAAAAAAATTTTAGATCAGGATAAAATTGGATTAGATCATTGTTGGCATCTAAGTTAAGTATGTTACTATTATTTTATAACTAAAATTTAGTAATTGATAATCCAATATAAATTCATTAAAAATTTTAATTATGATTAAAAAAAGTCAATTTAAACTTAAGCTTTCATTTAAAATTTTTTAATTATATCCAAATAAATGATTATCTTTAAGTTTATAAATTAGAATTTTTAAAATATTTACTGATAAACTTAAAGATATTTAGACCTAATGTCACGCCCCAGTCCCAAAATTTGAACTAGGGTGACAACCCACCGCATGCCAGGCATGCAAGGCGTCTCGAACTTCATCACATAAATCAATATAAAGTAAAAATTCAAATCAATGATTTATTATAAACCATAATTATCAGCCTTGAGCTACCTGCCCTACACACAAGCGAATCTGAACTAAATCAAAATAATGGAACTAAGTTCATTTAATAGAAGCTCCGTCTATCCCAATTATCCTTCTTCATTCTTGAGGCTCTGAAAAACATTGTGAGAATTCTATGAGCTCACACTCAATAAGTAAGCCTAATATAATTTCAAAATTTATTTATCATGCTATCAGCATATTCATGTCATCATATCAAAATAATTTGGAAGCTTAATTAAATAAATAATACTAGAATATGTGATGTAAACCAAACATTGTTTATACTGTCATTATTTTTTCTTTATGTGTCCCACGGCCCTACAACACATATTTTGTATATCACTTTTAAATATCCCCTAAGAGGAAGGGTTCTGGTACCAGTATTCTATCATATCATAATCGGTCATATAATAATCTGTCATGTAATAATCTGTCATGTAATAATCTGTCATATCATAATCTATCATATGAGAACCGCGGCATCACATAAAGTTTTACTGTCATTATCATAATTACATATTATCATAGTAACAACATAATTTTGCAAGATTAACATAATTACATTTAACTGTAAGTTCATAGTTTACAAATTAAATAATTTAAAAAAATTATAATACTTGACTTACTTACCACAGTATGCAAATTTTAATTGATAACCCAGCTAATTGGACACCTGGAAACCTACAGTATCATTTTTAATATTAAATTTTTAAAATCTGAATTATAAAATGATTCTTAAACTCTACCCAAACCACTTCACGGGCCCAACTTTGGGCTCGAATATCTCTCAATGTATACACCCAAATAGGGAAACAAAATTATCTCCAAAAACTAAATTCAATCATGATTCGGGCCATATATTTACTTTGCCATCTCGGCCCGATACAGGGTCCAAAATGCTGCTCAAACAGGGCTCCTAAACCGGCCCAACAGGGTCCAAATCACTGTTAGCCCAGCCGGCCCATCAATTCCCTTTCTTTTTTTTTATACTACTGTTCCCCTGTTTCAAAAGAAACAGGGGCATGCTGTGCCGGCGGCCAGGCTGCCACCGACCAAAATTAGGGGCGGTCTGGCCGTCGATGCCCGGACCAGAGCCGGCCGCCACCACGGCCGGCCCCCCCTTCCTTCTCTCTCTCTTCAAGTTCTCCCGATTCCTTTTTTCCTCTCTCTATCCGTGGCGGCTTGGATTCACGCCAGCGACATGGCTGGCCCAATCCGTGGCGGTCCGACCACCGGTGGTCGGGCCAGAGCCGACCGCTCCTCCCTTCTCTCTCTCTCTAATTCCTCTCTCTTTCCCTCTTTCTTACTCACGGTCTACCGTGGCCAAGAAGCGTGCCAGCGCACGGCCAGCCGGACCTCCATCGGACACACGCCCGGCGCCGGTGGAGGTCGCCGACCAAGGCTCAGGCCCGGCGAAGCGGCGGGCACGCCGCTGGGCCCGAACCAAGGATCAACCGGCACCATGGAATCTCCCTGCCTCTGCTTCTCTCTCTCCCTCTTTCTTCCTTGATTCTCTCTCTCTCTCTCTCACCCTGGCATGGACAGAGGGACTCACCGGGAGCAAGCGCGCGCACAAGGATGATGGGGAAGAAACGTCTGCACGAGAAGATGATGAGAAGAAGGCGTTCACGTATGATGGGAAGGAGATTCCCACATGATCCTTTAAAGGAAATGCAGAGTCCTCAAATCAAGGGATTTGGGACTCTGTTAGTTAGAGATATTTGAAATTTAGATCTTTAGAGTCTATCTTCCCGATCTCGTGATAACTCTCACGAGCAGTTAACGAAATCCAGAGGATTACATTCTCCCCTCCTTATAAAAATTTTGGCCTCGAAATTGATAACTTTCATTAGAGAGAATTAAAATTTCAATTTTGTCCCAAGGGCTAACAATCAACTAAAGCTAACAGTTTTCAGTCATTAACTATTTTAAGATACAATTAGTTGTGGATACTTTTCTTTCATTTCTTCCTTCAGTTCCCAAGTAGCCTCCCTCTTATAATGATTACTCCATTGCACCTTGACATAGGGAATGGTACGCCGTCTTAGAACCTGATCTTTGCGGTCTACGATATGCAGGATGCTCCTCATATGATAAATCTTTCCTCAACTGTATAGGCTCATACACTATGACATGGCTGGGGTCAGAGATATACTTCCTAACATAGAGACATAAAAAATATTATGTATCCCAGATAGAATCGGAGGCAGTGCCAGGCTGTAAGCAACCTCTCCGACTCTGCTCAAGATCTCAAAAGGTCCAATATAACGTGGACTCAGCTTTCCTTTAATCCCAAATCTCATCACATCTTTGGTTGGTGATACCCTTAAGAAAACATGGTCCCCCCAACCTGGAATTCCAATTCCCTTCTTCTGACATCAGCATAGCTCTTTTGCCTGCTCTGAGCTGTACGAAGATGCTCCCTGATCAAATGCACCTTATCTACTGTTTGCTGAATCAGCTCAGGGCCTAGCAATTTCCTTTCCCCCACGTCATCCCAACATATAGGAGATCTGCACCTCCTACCATACAGAGCTTCAAATGGAGCCATCTGGATGCTGGCTTGGTAACTATTATTATATGCAAACTCCACCAAAGGTAAGTGGTTATCCCAAGCTCCACCCAAGTCCATCACACAGGCTCGCAACATGTCCTCCAGAATCTGTATGGTCCTCTCTGATTGTCCATCTGACTGGGGATGATAGGCAGTACTGAAGTTTAGTTTGGTTCCCATGGCCTTATGAAGACTCTTCCAAAACTGGAATACAAACCTGGTATCTCTATCTGATACAATATATACCGGGACACCATGGAGTCTCACGATCTGCTCAATATACAAATTAGCCAATCTTTCACTAGAGACCCCAACTTTGAAAGATAGAAAATGAGCTGATTTTGTTAGTCTGTCCACAATGACCCAAATTGCATCGTTACTCTTAGGAGTTTTGGGCAGACCAGTCATAAAGTCCATTATAATCTTTTCCCATTTCCACTGTGGAATTCTCAGAGACTGTAGAGGTCCCGTAGGCCTTTGATGCTCGGCTTTCACTCGCTGACACACCAAGCACTTGGCCACATACTGAGCAATCTCCCTCTTCATGCCTTTCCATCAAAAAATTTCCTTTAAGTCTCTGTACATCTTAGTGCCACCTGGATGCACAGTATAGGAAGAGTAGTGAGCCTCCTTCAAAATTTCAGCCTTTAGCTCCTCACTGTTTGGCACACAAAGTCTCCTTTCAAATTTCAGGAATCCATCCTCCATTACATAGAATTCATTCTGAACTCCTGACTGCACAACTTCTTTAATCTTTTGTAAATCTGGATCTTCCATCTGGGAGGACTTGATTCTGTCAACTAAGGTCAGCTGGAGTGCAAGTGCTGCAACAAGCCCATCAGACTGTTGTACTCTCAGACCAACCTCCCACTTCTCCAGATCTCTCAATACGTGAGGCTGAGAAGTAATCATAGCAGCTAACTTAGAAGAGGATTTTCTGCTCAAAGCATCAGCTATTACATTGGCCTTCCCAGGATGATACTGTAGATTCAGATCATAATCCTTCAATAGTTCCAACCACCTCCTCTGCCTTAAATTCAGCTCCCTCTATGTGAAGATGTATTTTAGACTCTTATAATCTGTATACATATCACACGACACTCCATATAGATAATGTCGCCAAATCTTCAGAGCAAAAACCACAGCAGCCAATTCCAGATCATGAGTAGGATAATTCTGCTCATAAGGTTTCAGTTGTCTGGAGGCATAAGCTATCACTCTTTCATTCTGCATCAAAACACATCCCAATCCTTTCCGAGAGGCATCAGTATATATAGTAAAACCTTTAGATCCTATCAGAAGAACAAGGATGGGAGCTGACACCAGGCGCTGCTTTAACTCCTGGAAACTTTTCTCACACTCCACTGTCCAGTCAAACTTCACTCGCTTTTGGGTTAAGCGAGTTAGGGGTAGAGAAATGCGAGAGAAATTCTTCACAAATTTACGGTAATATCCGGCTAACCCCAAGAAACTTCTGACTTCGCCACATTGGAAGGTCGGCTCCAGCTAATGATAGCTTCAATCTTTTTGGGTCCACAGATACACCATCTTTAGAGATTATATGACCCAAGAAAGATACTTGATCCAACCAAAATTCACACTTCTGCAGCTTGGCATAAAGCTTCTTCTCTCGAAGAATCTGCAACACGATCCTCAGGTGGTCCTCATGCTCCTTATGGCTCTTGGAATATATCAGAATATCATCAATGAAAACCATCACAAACTGATCCAGATATGGCTTAAAAATTCTATTCATCAAGTCCATGAACGCTGCTGGGACATTAGTTAACCCAAACGACATTACCAAGAACTTATAGTGGCCATATCTAGTTCTGAATGCTGTTTTAGGCACATCTCCCTCCTTGACTTTGAGTTGATGGTACCCTGACCTGAGATCAATCTTTGAGAATATCTGGGCTCCCTGGAGTTGATCAAACAAGTTGTTAATCCTCGGCAGAGGGTACTTATTCCGCACTGTTACCTTATTGATTTCCTGGTAATCAATGCAGAGTCGAAGACTGCCATCCTTCTTCTTAACAAATAGAACTGGAGCACCCCAAGAAGAGGCACTGGGTCTAATAAATCCCCGATCTAGGAGCTCCCGCAGTTGATCCTTCAGTTTTTTTAGCTCAGCCGGGGCCATACGGTAAGGGGCCTTTGATATAGGTCTAGTTCCAGAAACTAGATCAATAGAGAATTTGACTTCCCGATCAGGAGGTAAATTACTCAAATCCTCAGGGAAGACATCAGGGAATTCTCGAGCTATGGGAATATCCTCCAACTTGGTCTCTTCCTACTGAAGGTCCTTGACTACAGCAAGAAATCCTTGACCACCACTCATCAGATACTTTTCAGCCTGCATTGCTGATATGAACATTGAGGCTAGGTGTTTCTGACCACCAATAAAACTGAATTCAGGTTGACTTGGAGTTTTGAAGTTGACAATCTTCCTGAAGCAGTCTACTGAAGCATGATAGGAGGCCAACCAATCCATTCCAAGGATAACATCGAAAAACTTCAGTGGGAGGATAATGAGATCAGCGTTCAACCTCCTATTCTCCAAGATAGTTGGGCAAGATTTGCATACTGTGTCAACTTTCATAACATCTCCATTTGGAAGCGCAATATGCAACTCTTGCTCCAGAGGAATAGGTGTCAATGATGCATTCTTGTCAAGATAGATGTCAGATATGAAAGAATGCGTGGCACCCGGATCAATTAAAGTTTAAGCATAAGCAGTACCTACTTTAATCATTCCTGGACATAAGTGTAATTTGTTTTAACATTAAGGATTGAACCTAACTTTTAATTAACTGTCAATGCATTGCACTAGATAAGAATGTAATACTAGATATAACATTAAAGGGTATACCTGTCACCACAGAATTAGAGGCTTCAGCGTCCTGCAGAGTAAGGTTGAAGACCCTTCCCTAGGTCCTCGGTGGCTACTGTTGATACTGCTGGCTCATTCCTTGACTTGAAGAAGGCTGTTGATCCTTCCGAAAGGGACAGGTAGCAATCTTGTGATCAGTTTTCCCACAGACAAAGTAGGCACC
The DNA here is from genome assembly GCA_900491605.1 of Calamus simplicifolius. Taxonomy (NCBI): domain Eukaryota; kingdom Viridiplantae; phylum Streptophyta; class Magnoliopsida; order Arecales; family Arecaceae; genus Calamus; species Calamus simplicifolius. The sequence goes on from UESW01004878.1 coordinate 17,295, forward strand.
AGTCACTCTGTGGCAAGGCTTTCCAGGGTGGAAGTTACCACAATGAATGCAACGAGTCTCCTTATTTGTGGTTCAGTTGGGGCCTGATGTGTACCCTTCTTCTTGGCCTGAGCAGAGGATTGGCCAGAAGTAGCCCCTTTTCTCTTATTCCGCAGCTCCCAATCCTTTTGAACATCATTCATATCCCTCTCAATCACCAAGGCCTTATTCACTATAGCACTGTAAGTGAGGAGCTCAAATGCATTGACCGCTTACCTCAGTCTGGGTCGCAGTCCCTCAGTGAATCTGGTGACCTTGGCCATTTCATTGGTCATAATATTTGGAGCAAAATGGGCCAACCTGGTGCATTCAGCTTCATACTGGACCACAGAAAGATTCTTTTGCTCCAATTTGATAAACTCTGATTCCATCTGTCTCTGTACACTCCTGGGAAAGTATTTGATGAAGAATATCTCTCTAAACTCTCCCCAAGAAATAATCTGTCCATTCTGATGCTGCTCCTTAACTAACCACCAATCATAGGCTTCTCCCTGGAGAAGGTAGGTGGCAAATCTGATCCGCTCTATATCCTGACTACCATGGGCCATAAAAGCCTTCTCCATGTCTCGCACCCATCGCTCAGCATCAACAGGGTTGGTGGATTCAGAGAAAGGGGCAGGGGCAAACTTCTTGAAGTCTGCAAAGCTATGGCCAACCCCTATCCAGGATTGAGATGGAGTAGGCTGGGTTTGTGGAGCAGTAGAGTCAGGCTGAGTCTGTGGAACAGGAGGGGCAGGCTGTGTCTGTGGGGCGCTGTGAGCAGGCTGAGTGGATAGGGCCTGCAGAATCTGATGCTGCAAGTCCCGCATCGACTGCGATATACCCGAGAGAACCTGAAGCATCTTGGTCTGGAGTTGCTGCTGATCAGTCCTGACTGAATTGACAGGGGCAGCAGCTTCGGTGGCTTCCAGACCTCTCGGTTGACCAGCATTACCAACCTGGGAACCCTCATCATTTTGTCGACTTCTAGTGCAACGTGCCATTCTTTTCTTCTGATAAATTAGTTGTAATTAATATCATTGTAAACATTAATTGTTAGGCTTTCAAAGCATAATATCTGAAATTCCCTTAAATTTATAATTGTCTCAATGTCATTCTAGTGTTTTGCCTAAAGTGTCATCATGTATATGTCCCTAATATCATAACCTGGCTCTGATACCACTAAAGTTGTCACGCCCCAGTCCCAAAATTCGAGCTAGGGTGACAACCCGCCGCATGCCAGGCATGCAAGGCATCTCGAACTTCATCACATAAATCAATATAAAGCAAAAATTTAAATCCATGATTTATTACAAACCATAATTATCAGTTTGGGCTACCTGCCCTACACACAAGTGAATCTGAACTAAATCAAAATAATGGAACTAAGTTTATTTAATAGAAGCTCCGTCTATCCCAATTATCCTTCTTCATTCTTGAGGATCTAAAAAATATTGTAAGAATTCTATGAGCTCACACTCAATAAGTAAGCCTAATATAATTTCAAAATTTCATTTATCATGCTATCAGCATATTCATGTCATCATATCAAAATAATTTTGAAAGCTTAATTAAATAAACAATACTAGAATATGCGATGTAAACCAAACATTGTTTATACTGTCTTTATTTTTCTTTATGTGTCCCACGGCCCTACAACACACATATTGTATATCACTCTTAAATATCCCCTAAGAGAAAGGGTTCTGGTACTAGTATTCCGTCATATCATAATCGGTCATATATAATCTGTCATGTAATAATCTATCATGTGATAATCTATCATATCATAATCTATCATATGAGAACTGCGGCGACACATAAAGTTTTACTGTCATTATCATAATTACATATCATAGTAACAACATAATTTTGCAAGATTAATATAATTACATTTAATTGTAAGTTCACAGTTTACAAATTAAATAATTAAAAAAAATTATAATACTTGACTTACTTACCACAGTACGCAAATTCTAATTGATAACCCAGCTAATTGGACACCTGGGAACCTACAGTATCATTTTTTAATATTAAATTTCTAAAATCTGAATTATAAAATAATTCTTAAACTCTACCCAAACCACTTCACGGGCCCAACTTTGGGCTCGAATATCACTCAATGTATACACCCAAATAGGGAAACAAAATTATCCCCAAAAACTAGATTCAATCATGATTTGGGCCATATATTTACTTTGCCATTCTCGGTCCGATACAAGGTCCAAAACGCTGCTTAAACAGGGCTCCTGAACCGGTCCAACAGGGCCCAAATCACTGTTAGCCCAGTCGGCCCATCAATTCCCTTTCTTTTTTTTTATACTACTGTTCCCCTGTTTCAAACGAAACAGGGGCATGCTGTGCCGGCGGCCAAGGCCGCTGCCGGCCAAAATTAGGGGTGGTCCGGCCGTCGGTGGCCGAACCAGAGCCGGTCGCCACCACGGCCGGCCCCCCCTCCCTTCTCTCTCTCTCTCTCTCTAATTCCTCTATCTTTCCCTCTATCTTTCTTACAGTCTGCCGTGGCCAAGAAGCGTGCCGACGGCACGGTCGGCCATCATGGCCGGCCGGACCTCCACCGGATGCACGCCCGGTGCCGGTGGAGGTCGCCGACCAAGGCTCAGGCTCGGTGAAGCGGCGGGCACGCCGCCGGGCCCGAACCGAGGATCAACCGGCACCATGGAATCTCCCCGCGCACGAGGATGATGGGGAAGAAACATCTGCATGAGAAGATACCTCTGTCACCACCTTGGAGATCACAGCGGAAATCAGCTCCTCTTTTGCTTCGGAGATCGTTCTCCAAGGAGGTGCGGCGCCAAGATTCCCAACCTTGGCCAGCCTTCTATTTGATGCAGCCTGAATTCCAGTCAGACCGCCCACCAGGGATCAGCGTTCCCAACCCAAGAACACGTCCCAAAGAGGCTTCACCTTGCTGCTCAGCCGGGCTACATCGACCCACGACCTATCCTCCAAGGATCAGCACTCCACATTTGGCATACACCAGATTAGGAAAGAGGAATGGCAAGCATTCCCAACATCTTTGTTGATTACAGCTGGTTGTCTACAAGACTCCCATCAGCTCACTCAAGAATCTCTCCAAGATTCTTCTTACAAGTGCTTTTCCTCTCTCCCCTTTCTGAATGATCGATTAGCCTCTCTCCCTTTACATCCAAGCCGCCCCTCCATATAATGGATTCCGGGACTTCAATTGGACTGCACACATGTACACGGTTCAGCCTCACATGCTTTAGCTCACACGCCTAGCACCATCTCACTAAACCTCATCTAACTTAGGTTATCAAACCCTCTTTGACTGTTTGCAACCAGCCACTATGTTAGATTATATGTGCTTTGCTAATCACTTCAGCTATGCGCATCGTCTTGTGCATGCCTAGCTTGCGCGCTGCTCTGGCGCAAGCTAGCGTTCGCCCGATCCTACACTTTCGTCTCGGTCCATCTCGCTCCGCACCGCTCGCTCGTCAACATGCCCGCATGCACCGTACAGTGTCCCGCGCACTGTGTCACCTCTGCACTTGCGCCCAGCACATGTCACGTCCAGTCTCGCGTGCACCCACACCTATCACGTCCGACCTGCGCACTCGCTCTCCTGGCTCGCTCGCCTATGCTGCGCCCGGTCTGGGTCACGAACCTCAACTCAACCATGCACGCTCGCTGCACACGTGCTGCCCAGTCCTGCTCATGCCTTGCCGACCCCGGCACTTGCCCCATTCGGCCTTGGGCTCATCTTAGTAGCGGCCCACCTCAACCTCGGCGTCGGCGATAGCTCACCTCGGTCTTGGTGTCGGTCTTGGCCTTGGCAATGGCATCGGCATCGGCCTCGGCCCATCTCCACCGTGGCCAATCTCATCCGCACTCGGCCCTACGGATGCGCGCACATGCGCGAGTCAGGGTGGTGACATTTCTCCCCGGGCGGAGGAGGCCGACGTCCTTGTCGGTTCCCCTTCCAAATAGGAGAGAACTTCATCTTCAAACTGCCATAGATTAGCTGCACGCTCCCATGTAGCCTCTGCAACACTTTCACCAATCCACTGAACTAAAAATTCCATATAAGTACCAATCTTCCTATGTTCCAATATCCGATGTACTCTCTTCGAATACTCCTTGTTAACTGTAAGTGGAGCTCTCCTCTGAACAGCTCTTCCATCATCTCCATGGTACCGTTTTAGAAAACTAACATGGAAAACTGGATAAATCTTTAACCTCTCTGGCAAAGTAAGCATGTATGCCACAGTTCCAATTCGCTCCAATACTATGAACGGGCCATCATACCGTGGCATGAGTCCTCGATGGAGCTTCATCTTCCCCATCTTCTTCCATACCTATGGGGTAATTTCAGCAATACTCTATCTCCAACCTGAAACTCCAAAGGTCTTCGCTTTCTATCTGCATACTTCTTCATTCTGCGAACAGCCTTTGCTATACTCTCCTTTGCAGTTTCAATCAATTTGGCCTTGTCCTTAGCCATCCTATATGCTGCTGGACATGGACCTGTCTCCTGCTGAACCGACACGTCCAATGGTGATAATGGCTGAAATCCCATACAAACTTCAGCTGGACTCATCCCTGTTGAAGATGATTTATGTTGGTTGTAGCTAAACTGAGCTACATCTAACAATTCTAACCAATTCCTTTGGCTAGCAGACACAAAATGTCTCAAATACTCCTCCAACAAACTGTTGATGCGCTCGGTTTGTCCATCTGTCTGTGGGTGATAAGCTGTTGAGAACCTCAACTCTGATCCCATCAGTTTAAACAACGATGTCCAAAACTTTCATATAAACCTGGGATCCCTATCACTAATAATCTTAGCTGGCACTCCAAAGTGCTTCACAATCCCACTGAAAAATAATTCAGCTGCTCTATCTGCCGTACAAGGAAAGAGTGCTGCCATAAACACAGCATACTTAGAAAATCTGTCCACAACTACAAACACTGATCTCATTCCGTTTACCTCTGAAAATCCAGTGATAAAATCCATAGAAACCGACATCCATGTTTTCTCTGGTATAGGCAGTGGCTGCAACAAACCTCCTACTTTCCTCCTTTCAGTCTTATCCATCTGACAGATATGACATGTCCTCACATACAGTTCAATGTCATCCTCCATCTTAGGCCAATAGTAAGACCTACTCAACAAAGCTAACATGCGTTCCATTCCTGGATGGCCTGCCCACTGCGGGTCATGACTCTCCTTCAGTAACAACTGTCGAAGTCCTCCACACTTTGGTACATACAACCTACCTCCTTTAAAATAAAGCAATTCATCCTCTAACCAATACTTTCGCAACTCACCAGCTTGTACAGCTTCAACTAGCTTAGTATACTCCTGGTTATCTGTAATGTGTCTTCTCAGCTGAACCATAAACTCTCTTGAAAAGTAGATAATGCAGCAATAAATCCAACCACATCCTTCCTACTTAAGGAATCAACAACCACATTCTGCTTACCCGGCTTATGCAACCATTCAAAATTGAATTTAGCTAAGTACTCCTGCCACCGGGACTGCTTTGGTGTAAGCTTCTTTTGCGTAGTAAAGTAGGTATCAGAGCCTGGTTTTGAGAAGTTTAATCAGAATTCTTGATTGATGAAGGTTTCTTGGAAGTATTCCATGAGTTCACATTAAGTGCAGCTGAAAACCAGCCAAGAATCACTCGGCTGGGCGGTTCTGATTCAGCTGAGAGTTGTGTGAACGTCTGGGAATCTTTGGAGGTATTTTCTGATCGAATTGGTGAGTGAGCCCATCTCCTTATCAAGTTCTTGAATGACTATTTGCTGGTGAAAGCTGGAATCAGGTGTATATCCCATCCAAGACCGAATTTTCTCTGTTCTTGATCAGTAGTGTGCATAGTTTCAGAATTTCTGGACAGATTTGAATTGTTTGAGTTCTTTGCATTTGAAATTAATTTAAATCCGAATTTTTAGGAAGTACTTTGAATTGTATTGTCTGTGTGATCAATGCTGGTGTATGCTATCAAATCATCATATGATTTGGGACCCTGAATGGATTAAAACCGTGAGAATTTCGGTGGCACAGAAGTCTGAATTGCTGAAACCTAGAATTCAGTTTGTGGACTGTTTTTGCTAAGTTTGGGGTTGAGTTTTGATTGATCACCATGACCCTAACCGAGAGGGTTGTTAGACTGGAGGAAGCCTTGGGCATGCCAGATGGAGAGAAGGTCTTCAGCTTGGTTTCATCCCATTGTGAACTTCAAGGTAAGGTGGAGACAATGCAATCGGTGTAGACTGAACTGATACAAGATTTGGAATCCAGAAATCAGCATCAACGTGATGATCATGAGGAATGGATCAATCGATTGATGGGAAGGATACAAGGACTTGAGGATGAGTTAGTGTTAATGAAGAGACTCTTGGTGAATCAACCTAACAAGTCATCCATGGAGCTGGAACAATCATCGCTTCACGTATGATGGGAAGGAGGTTTCCACATGATCCTTTAAAGGCAATGTAGAGTTCTCAAATCAAGGGATTCGGGACTATGTTAGTTAGAGATATTTGAAATTCAAATCTTTAGGGTCTATCTTCCCGATCTCGTGATAACTCTCACGAGCAGTTAACAAAATCCAGAGGATTACACCTAATTAAGTTGAAATAATTGAGAAGAGATCTAATTGTTAAAATTTAAAAAAAAATTTATTTAAATGAAATAATAATTGAAGTGAAAGATTATAAGATTTATATAACTAAGATTTATGATTTAAATCACATTCGATTTAGATTTGATCGATTTATTTTAACGATTCAAATTAAATCTAAATAATATATAAATTGAATGAGAGGTTTGATTGAAAATTTTAGATTGGGATTCAATTCAAAATTTTGACCAAATTTAATTTTTGTGTTTGGCCCAATTCACTTATTTTTTAAATACAGATTGAGCCGGATACAATCCGGATAAGGTCCGGTCAACCCGAGCATTACGGGTTAAACCCCCAGCATGCTCCTCTGCAAGAAACGAGGAGGTTTCCTCCCCCGCCAACAATTTTCACAACGTCGCGGATTTTATCCGGTTTAGGCGTTTTATTTTTCAACGCGTGTCGCTGACGTACCGCCGGACTGGTGGGATTTTCTCTCTTGTTTACTTTGACCCAGTTTCTGGAAAAAAGCGCGTCATCCTCTTTACGTCTTCCGCAAGAAACCACGGAGAGGTTTCTTCGTCCGCCAACAGATTTTTAATAGTCTGTTGGATTTTAGCTGGTTTGGTCGCTTTCTTCTTCACCGTTCGTCGATGGCCAACGCTGATGCTGGAATCTTATCAGGACCTTCTCTTTGTTCACTTTTTCCTCTTTGCGGTTCTTCGTGAGTGATTTCTTTTTAATTGTTCTTCTTTTCTTCGCACGTTTCTCCTCTCCTTTTCCTATTTAAATAAGTCAAATGCCCAGTTGCTCGTGGGTGAGACCGGAAAATTAGGCCGCAGTGTTTTCTTTTTACTAATTTTAAGCGTTTTTAAATGTTTTGGTGCAGCCAGCGCGCGTTTAAAATATTTCGGGACGCTATATCGTAAAAAGTAAAAACCTACTCCGCCGTGTCTCCCACGTTACGTTGCATCGCTCTGAGTGTCTCCTCCCACCTTCTCGTATAAATTTGGTGGCAGAGCAGCCTCAGCCATGAGGAGACGTCTCACAACAACAATAGCCACAGCAACTTCTTCTTCTTCTTCTTCCAGATTCCATCATTCGTTTTTTGATCGTCCAATCGAGATGAAGAAGGTGTCGTCGTTGTCGGAGCTGGGGCTGGGTGAGGACGCCTCGAAGGCCTTCTTCCGACCGCTCCAGCACACAACGCCGCCGTCGCCGACGAAGCGACACACCAAGATCTCCGTCATCGGCGCCGGCAACGTCGGCATGGCCATCGCCCAAACGATCCTCACCCAGGACCTCGCCGACGAGCTCGCCCTCGTAGACGCTCTGCCGGACAAGCTCCGCGGCGAGATGCTTGACCTCCAACATGCCGCCGCCTTCCTCCCCCGCACCAAGATCCTCGCCTCACAGGACTATGCCGTCACTGCCGCCTCCGACCTCTGCATCATCACCGCCGGAGCCCGCCAGGTCGCCGGCGAATCCCGCCTCGCTCTCTTCCAAAGAAATCTCGCCCTCTTCCGGGAGATCGTGCCCCCGCTCGCCCGTTACTCACCGGATGCTCTCCTCCTCGTCGTGTCCAACCCGGTCGACGTCTTGACCTATATCGCATGGAAACTCTCCGGGTTCCCACCCAACCGGGTTATCGGATCCGGGACGAATCTAGACACGTCCCGCTTCCGTTCTCTTCTCGCCGACCACCTCCAGGTGAACGCTCAGGACGTCCAGGTAAAATATATCACTTAATTAAATAAATATGAAGTGCTTTTAATTTCTTGTTTCAAATTAGATCTCTAATAATAATGATTTACTTTATTATTTACTCTGGTGTCTGTGGTAACTTTGTTTACTTTTTTTTTTTTTTTTTCAATTTTAGGGATGTATGACCACTTTCCGTGAGATCTAAATTAGTGCTTATTAAGCTGACAGGCTTTTTAAAATTTTTATTAAGTTTTTTTAATGAATTTTATGATTCAATCGTGAATTGTGTTAAGAAAAAAAATATAGTCTCATGATTATAAAATGGATGATGGTAGATTTAGGAATTTAGGGAATATTACATGAAAATCCACTTTATTCATTACTTAATAGTGGATTTTGTTTATTTTGCAAAGAAAAAACTATTCGTGCTTTATTAAATCACCATGTTCTTCCTTCTCTCATGGTTAATATAAAAATGTTTTAGTCTTCTCATATATGTAAATCAGTTATTTTAGTTTTGCATAAAAAGTATGTAATCATCTGAGTATAGAGAGATACAGCGATGATATGTATATATGGAACTATTAAAAAAATGATTTGTCGGACGCTTGCTTTATGGTTTTTTTTTTTTTTTTTTTCCTATTAGCATGACCGACGTCAACTAATAGACTGTCGTATTGATGAAAACTTTTGTAAGATATCACCTGAGCCTTATATCATAAGCAAGCTCACCGATCATTTTTCCATAACGGATATGTGATCGTCAACTCATAATAGACTGTCGTATTGATATCAAAAATTTTATAAGATATCACCTGTGCCCTATCTCATTATAATAAGCAATCTCACCGTTCATTTTTTTTCCATAATGGATGTGATAATATTATTATAACTCAGGGTCTTTGCTCCAGTAAAGAGATGGTAAAGCTCAAAACGGACGACACCTTGTTGAAAAAAATCTCATGATCATCGTTAATTAGTTGCTAATCTTTGATGCATAAACATACGGTAATTGCTGGTGGCAAACAATATCGTTACGTTAATTAATCCTTGGCAAATAATATTATATGCATGTATAGGCCTACATGGTGGGAGAGCATGGGGACAGCTCGGTGGCACTGTGGTCGAGCATAAGCGTGGGTGGCGTCCCAGTACTCAGCTCCCTGGAGAAGCACCAGATTCCCTACGAGGAAGAAGCGTTGGAAAACATCCGGAAAGAAGTGGTGGGGAGCGCCTACGAGGTAATCCGGCTCAAGGGTTATACCTCCTGGGCCATCGGCTACTCCGTGGCCAGCCTTGCCCGGTCCCTCCTCCGCGACCAGCACCGCATCCACCCCGTCTCCCTCCTCGCCAGAGGTTTCTACGGCATCCCCGATGACCGCGAGGTCTTCCTCAGCCTCCCCGCTCGTCTCGGTCGCGGTGGCGTGCTCAGCGTCGCTAACGTCCACCTCACTGAAGAGGAGTCTAACCGTCTCAACACGTCTGCTGATACCTTATGGGAGATACAGCAGCAGCTGGGCATTTGAGATGGAGCAATTCCTTTTCTCTTCTTCTTCCAGGACTAATATTCTCTATTTTTCTTTTTATAATGTAATTGCTATGTGTTTTTGGATTATGACACGTGTAACGTGTACTTATTATAGCAGCTTATATAATGCATCGGATTATGTTTTCTTCTATCATTTTCTATTTGCGCAACTATCATTACTTTAGTATGCTTTTTATTCTGCTCTCAATTCAATTCAACAGATCACCTCAAATCCACTTGTGTGAGCCCCTGTTCTTGCGAGCCGTCATTGTTGACGAAGAGGGCCGCCCCCTTCCTTCGCCATTATTGATGGTTACAGCAAAGAGATGCCGCAGTCGGTCAAGGAAACCATTATTGATGGCTGCGGCAAAGGGACGCCGCAGCCGTCAAGGAAAGGGGCACCGACACGCTCCCTTCACACGAGCAAGGGAGGGACTAACCCTTCCCTTGGCACTATATAAGGAGGGGGAGCACCCCTCCTTTTCCACGAGCTTTTCTCCCCCCTTTTCGGTGCCGACTGTAGGTAAGAGGGAGAAAGAGAGGAGAGGGAGGCGGCCGCGGCGACAGATCTGGAGGATTCACACTATACACGGATTCACCCTTCCCCCCTCCCGGTGCCGACTGTGAGAGAAGTTTCCAGGAGCTGAAACAACACCTAGTATCAGCCCCCGTCCTTACCCTTCCGTCAGGATCTGGAGGATTCACACTATACACGGATGCTTCTCGGAAGGGATTGGGATGTGTTCTGATGCAAAATGAGAAGGTGATAGCTTATGCCTCCAGACAACTAAAGTCATACGAGCAAAATTATCCTACTCATGACCTGGAGTTGGCTGCTGTAATTTTTGCCTTAAAGATCTAGCGACATTATCTATATGGAGAAGCATGTGATATGTACACATACCACAAAAGTCTGAAGTACATCTTCACTCAGAAGGAGTTAAACTTGAGGCAAAGGAGGTGGATGGAGCTACTAAAAGATTATGACCTGAACCTGCACTATCATCCAGGGAAGGCCAATGTGGTAGCTGATGCCTTGAGTAGGAAGTCCTCCTCGGAGTTAGCTTCTATGATCACCTCTCAGCCTCACATCCAGAGGGATCTTGAGAAGCTGGGGGTTGGATTGCGAGTACAACGGTTCGATGGACTTGTAGCAGCACTTGTACTCCAACCAACTCTGTTAAATAGGATCAAGTCCTCCCAGAAAGAAGACTTGGACCTGCAAAAGATTAAAGAAGCCGTGAAGTCAGGGGTTCAAAATGAATTTACTATAATGGAGGATGGATCCCTGTGATTTGATGGTAGGCTCTGTGTGCCAAATGTGGTGGAACTAAGAGCAGAGATTCTGAAGGAGGCCCACTATTCTCCTTACACGGTGCACCCAGGAGGTACCAATGTACAAGGACCTAAAAGAAAACTTTTGGTGGAAAGGAATGAAGAGCGAGATTGCTCAGTATGTAGCCAAATGTTTGGTATGTCAGCAAGTGAAGGCTGAGCATCAAAGGCCCGCGGGACCCCTTCAATCTCTGATGATTCACAATGGAAATGGGAGAAGATCACTATGGACTTCATGACTGGTCTGCCTAAGACCCCTCAGAACAATGATGCGGTATGAGTTATTATAGACAGATTGACGAAGTCAGCCCATTTCCTGCCATTCAGAGTTGGGATCTCCATTGAGAGATTGGCCAACATGTATATTGAGCAAATTGTAAGGCTTCATGGTATTCCCGTATCTATTGTATCAGATAGGGATACTAGGTTTGTGTCCCAATTCTGAAAGAGTCTTCATAGAGCTCTGGGAACCAAATTGAACTTCAGCACAGCCTTCCATCCCTAGACAGATGGGCAGTCTGAGAGAACCATATAGACCCTGGAGGACATGTTGTGAGCCTGTGTGATGGACTTGGGTAGTGCTTGGGACAACCACTTATCTTTAGTGGAATTTGCTTACAATAACAGCTACTAGGCCAGTATCCAGATGGCTCCATTTGAGGCCTTGTATGGTAGAAAATGCAGATCTCCCTTATGTTGGGATGATGTGGGGGAGAGAAAATTGTTGGGCCCTGAGCTGATTCGACAGACAGTAGAGAATGTGCAACTGATCAAGGGACGACTCCGCACAGCTCAGAGCCGACAGAAGAGCTATGCTGATGTGAGAAGAAGGGAGCTAGAATTTCAAATTGGAGATCATGTCTTCTTGAAGATATCACCAACCAAAAATGTGATGAGATTTGGGATTAGAGGTAAACTGAGTCCACGATACATTGGACCATTTGAGATTCTAAGCAAAGTAGGGGAGGTGGCTTATAGCCTGGCATTACCTCCGGTACTCTCTGGGGTACACAATGTATTTCATATATCTATGTTGAGAAAGTACATTCCTGACCCCAGCCATGTGATACAGTTTGAGCCCATGCAGTTAAGGAAGGATCTAACGTATGAGGAGCATCCTGTGTATTGTGGACCGCAAGGATCAAGTTTTAAGATGGCGTAGCATTCCTTATGTCAAGGTTCAGTGGAGTAACCATTCTGAGAGGAAGCTACTTGGGAGCTTGAGGAAGAAATTAAAGAGAAATATCCTCAATTGTTTGTAACATAACATATGTAAATGGAAAGAAGATTAATCATATGATCAAAGCTTTGGATTCTAAATGTTATTTGAAGTACACCAATTTCGAGACCAAAATTTTTATAAAGAGGGAAGAATGTGAGCCCTTGTTCTTGCGACGAATCCTCACATGGTGAGGATCCGCCATTGTTGACGGAGGAAGGGGGGTGCCGCCGCAATTGTTGATGGCTGCGGCAAGGGGGCGCCGCAGCCAGTCAAGGAAAGGGGGCGCCGACGCACCCCCTTCACACGAGCAGGGGAGGGACTAACCCTCCCCTTGGCGCTATATAAGGAGGGGGGAGCACCCCTCCTTCTCCACGAGCTTACCCCCCCCGGTGCCGGCCGTAGGTAAGAGGGAGAAAGAGAGAGGGAGGCGGGCGGCGGCGGCCGGCTTTGGCCCGATCGCCGGCGGCCGGACCACCCAGGAATTGGCCGGCTATGGCCCTGGCCGCTGGCATGGCTCCCTCCCCTGTTCGGGTGAAACAGGGGAGGCACGTGGGGAAGAAAGAGATGTGGGCCGGCTGGGCCGTCCTACGTTGGGCCCTATTGGGCCGATTTTGAGCCATCTTTGGGCCACATTTTGGGCCACGTATTGGGTCGGAAATGAAGAAATAAAAATATGGCCCGATTCGGCATTAATTCTAGTTTCTCGGGATATTTTTATTTTTCCATTCGGGCTTATATATTGAGAGATATTCGAGCCCAATGTTGGGCTCAGGATTAGACTGGGTAGACCTTAGGGGATGCTGCATTGTTCCAATTTTTGAGATTTAATTGTGAAAATTAATGCTGTAGGTAACCATATGTCCACATAGCTGATTTACAGTTTGGAATTAGCGTACTGAGGTAAGTAAGCCATTTATTATAATTTTTATAATTTATTAGAATAAAAATTATGGATATATTGCATTATTTGAAAAATAAGACAAAATAAAATTTTGTTATACAATTGGGTATCTGTTATAATTATATGTGATTACTAATATTTTGCAAAGTAATGGATTATAAATGTGCAAAAATTTGAATGATGTGATTATTTGGGCTTTGCAAAATATACTGGTATTATTGATGTATTTTTATGTTGAATGTATAAACCACTGTATATGTGATATGAGGAGCTTATGCTCATGATGATGCATGATGTGCTACATGCAAATATGATGATGATATGTGTCGCGGTTCTCATATGATGTGAAATAAGGTGAAATGCCAAGTGATACGGGACCCATCTCCACAGGGAAGATATGTGGAGGACACACATCTAGAGGATGTGATGTTATTGATATATTGCATAACGCACACACATCTAGAGGATGTTTGTGATTGATTATGATATATGGCATAACGCTGGTACCAGGATCCTTCCTCTTAGGGGACATTAAAGAGTGATACACCAGATGGGTGTTGTAGGGCCGTGGGACACATAAGGAAAATAATTATATGAATACAGTGGTATGTTTACATTGCATATTTCAGCATTTATTATATAATTAAGCTTTAAAATTATTTGAGCTGATGATATACATGTTTTGATAGCATGATGAATGTATTTGAAATTGGAAGTTTTATACATGAAAATGTGGTTTGAAAATATCTTGACGAAATGATTATATAATAGTAGGCTTACTTATTGAGTGTAAGCTCATATAAATCTTACAATGTTTTTCAGAGCCACAGGACTGAAGAATGGGATCTGGGGTAGTTGGAGCTTCATTCAGAGGAAACTAAGATCCAACATTTTGTTGTAACCCCAGTGACTTATGTATGATGGGCATGTAGCCTAAAACCTATGATTATGGTTTGTATTAAGAACCATTTAAATTGGACGATATATAGTTATTACCCCTTCTTGTATTAAATGTTATATTTCGGACGCCTTGCATGCCAAGCATGCGGGGTTGCCACCCTTAGATCCAATATAGGGTGTTGGGTGTGACAAATTGGTTTTTCTTCTTAATGAATTATTGTGAAAAAAATTCAAACTTTGACAAAAAATTTAAAGGTGTCAATAAATGATATATATATATAACATTATTTTGTTATAACTTGGTCTCATCTCATCGTTGATCCAGGAGTTGAACCATTGACCAGGGAGAATTCACTTATTTGGTCACGTCGTTGCCTAATCGGTTTTTAATAATTATACCATCATAAATCAAATGTTATCAAGGAAAAAAACTTCTCATTTGATCATGCATACACTACAATAATTTTAAGTATAGACAATGTTAAAAAAGTTATTTCACGACACTAAAAAGTGTTAAAAAATTACATTTCAATACTTTGTAGAGCATTAAAAATGAAGAGTAAAGATAATTTTTTTTTTTTTATGGTTTTAGTTAGCTTGTCGACGCTTTTAAAAGCATCGGCAAGCTACGTTGGCAAGTGAAATAGTCTTGACGCTTTTTAAAAGTTACGGAAGTTGCACATTTGCAGTAAAAAAAGCCCATCCGTCCGAACTCGCTAGCATGAAAGCAATGGGGCCCATGGAAAGGAGAACGTAACTTGGGATCGAAGCATGTTGATCTCTCTCTCTCTCTCTCTCTTCTCTTGAGCTCTTCTTTTGAGAAACCAACCAACCAATCAACCACTAGATTCTAATTCATTAAAAATAATTTGGCTGCGCAGCCATGGCCTAGCGGGGCCATGCGCACGCACAAAAAAGGCTCGCGCGGGCGCATGGCCGCGTGGCCAAGTGCCGACGCGGCTATGGCCCATGCGGCCAAGTGTAGTGATTGCCCATGCGGCTAGTGTCGCACGGGTCAAACTGAGTGTGACAAACCTCTTCCATCAGAAGAGCCTGATGTCGGAGGAAGATTTGCTAAGTACTTGTCAATCTCATTTTTGAACTGCCATAGGTTTGCCCCTTTTCCCAACTAGCCTCACCCTCTGATTCACCCTTCTAATAAACCAGATATTCTGTTTGCCGATTCTTCTTGCTGTGGCCCAAAGTCTGATGACCTAAGATCCTTTGAATCTCCTTCTCATACTGTTTCCACACAATAGGAGGAGCCATTGTTCCTACACCCGAGAAGGATCAGCACTTGAATGATAAGGCTTCAGAAAACTCACATGAAAAGTGGGATGCCCTTTCAGCCTGTCGGGCAGCCACAGCCTGTAGGCAATATTTCTCACCCGTTTGACAACTTCAAATGGACCATCATATCGTGGGATTAAACCTTGGTATGCTCTCTTCCAGCTAATCCGTTTCCAGATTTGTGGGTCAATTTCAGCATACTTGATCCCCCATATTGAACTCTAAAGATCGGCGTCCCTGATCAGCATACTTCTTCATCTGCTTTGCAGCCTTATGCAGGCTGTCTTATGCCTCATCAAACATCTCTTGTTGGTCTCTGGCAAACCAATAGGCAGCAGGACATAGGCCCCCTTTCTTCTATAAAGCCACCTCTTGAGGAGTAAGGGGTTGTCATTCTGTTGCCAACTTGAAAGGACTAAACCCTATTGCAGAGGACCGATGCAGATTGTAGCAAAATTGAGCAGAGTCTAGCAACTTTACCCAATTTTGCTGATTTGCTGAGGCATAATGCCCAAGATATTCCTCCAAGAGAGCATTCATCTGTTCAGTCTGCCATCAGTCTAAGGGTGATTAGCAGTAGAGAACTTCAACTATGAACCTACCAATTGGAAAAGATAGATCCAAAACCTTCCCATGAATCGAGCATCCCGATCACTGATGATTTCAGGCAACCCAAAGTGCTTCACCACATTTCGATAGAATAAATCCGCTGTCACCCCTGCTGGACATTCTTCTAGTGTTGGGATAAAGACAACATATTTGAAAAAGTGATCAACCACCACTAAGATGGATGATTGGTCGTCCACTTTGGAAACCTGCCAATGAAGTCCATGGAAATAAAATCC
The DNA here is from genome assembly GCA_900491605.1 of Calamus simplicifolius. Classification (NCBI taxonomy): domain Eukaryota; kingdom Viridiplantae; phylum Streptophyta; class Magnoliopsida; order Arecales; family Arecaceae; genus Calamus; species Calamus simplicifolius. Next base: position 33,649 of record UESW01004878.1, read on the forward strand.
ATGGCTTCTCTGCAACTGAAAGAGGCTGCAGCAAGCCTGCTTCCTTTCCCTTTCCACCTTGTCTTGCTGGCAGATAAGACAAAACTTGACATAAGCTTCAATATCTTGCTCTATCTTTGACCAAATGAAAGAGTGAGATAAGAGAACCATCATGCGCTCTCTACCCAGATGACCAACCCATTGAGGGTCATGAGTTGCCCTCAACAATCGGTTCCACAATCCCCTGCCATGAGGAACATAAACATGACCACCTTTCGCCGTCAAAAGACCATCTTCTAGCTAATATCTCCGAGTCTCACCATCTCGAACTTGTTGAAGCAGCCTCGATAACCCACATCTGACTAAGTTGCCTCCTGGATCTTATAAAAAAAATTGCTTCAATTTGAGAGATTGCAGCAACTACCTCTTGGACGCCTCTCCTGCTCAAGGCATTCGCAATCTGGTTATGCCTCCCAGGCTTATGCTTTCTTGAAAATCATATTCTACAAGAAATTCTTATCACCACGCCTGTTTAGGTGACAACTTCTTCTGAGTCAAGAAGAAAGTGTTGGCCATATTATCTGTCTTCACCATGAACTTGGTCCCCATTAAGTAAACACGCCAAGTTCGTAGGCAATGCACCACCGCAAGCATCTCTTTCTCATGGGCAGGATATCTTTGCTCAGCAACTATGAGTTTCCAACTCTCAAAGGCAATTGGATGTCCATCTTTCACTAGAACCCCTCCAATAGCCACATCAAAGGCATCTGTATGGACTTCAAAAGGTTTGGCAAAGTCAGGCAACTGCAGCACTGGTTTTGAAGAAATGGCCACCTTGATGTCTTCGAAAGCCTTTTGGCAATGATCTGACCACAGCCAAGGTTGGTCTTTCTTCAGAAGATCCATCAAAGGAGAGACTTTTCTTGAGTAGCCAGCCACAAATTTTCGATAATTGGCTAACCCAAGAAAACTTTCAACTCCATCATCTTGCTGGGTATTGGCCATTCAGTGATGGCCTGCACCTTCCTTGCATCCATCCTCACCAACTCATTGCCCACAAGGTGCCTAAGGAACCTAATTTTTTTAAGGCAAAACTCTCATTTTTTCCTCTTTACATATAGGTTATTTTCCCTCAACTGAGCAAACACCTGCCTCAAGTGTTCTACGATCCTCAAATGATCACAGTACACAATAATATCACCCAAATAGACCACGATAAACTTATCAATATAGTCATGAAACACATTGTTTATTAGAGTGCAAAAGGTAGCTGGGACATTGGTCAAGCCAAATGGCATGATAAGAAATTTAAAAGATCCATATCGAGTAACCATAGTAGTCTTTGGTTCATCCCCTTCAGCAATTCGGACTTGCCAATATCCTGATCGCAGGTCCAACTTGATAAAATGCATTGCCTTGGACAAGCGATTGAACAAGTCTGCAATTAGAGGCATTAGATACTTATTCTTTATAGTGACCTTGTTCAGGCCTCTATAATCAACACAGAGTCGAAGAAACCATCTTGCTTCTCTTGGAACAGCACTGGAGCACCGAAAGGGGCCTTCAAAGGTTGATCTTCCTAGAGTCCAACAGTTCACCCAACTATTGTTTTAACTCAGCCAACTCCTTTGGCGACATACAATAAGGAGCCTTGGCGTCTGGTGCCCGGCACTAATTCGATGCGATGGTCTACGCCTCACTGAGGTGGAAGCCCCTTAGGTAGATCATGGGGCATAACATCATTGAATTTCTTTAAATTGCAGCCACCTCCCTTGGTACCTCCGCCATTTCCTTAGGTCCTTCCTCCATCGCTGCAAGGTAGTACCTTGGCCTTCTTGCATCCACGGGCCAACTGCCTTATAGAGATAATCTCTACTTTGCGAACATGATCCCTCCCTTGTCCAGCAACAAAGCAAGGTTTTTTCTCATCCCTGATGAGGATTTCATCCATATGTGGAATAATGGCAACTTTGGCACCTATGAAAAAGTTGTTGCCAAGGATGACTTCAAAGTCATTGAGGGGCACCACCATCAAATCCAATCGGCCTTTCCACTTGCCGATGGACAATTTGACATCAAAGGCCATGCCTTTCACGGCCTGTGCTTGGGAATTCACCCTTGATACGGCTTGAGTGTTTGGACACTTTCAAGTCTAAAGATTTACCATCTTCTCCGCAACGAAGTTATGAGTGGCACCAATGTCTACCATAGATAAGGCACGGTGACCATCGACTTCAGTAGGGACAAACATCAATCGGGGTTGATCCGTCGTTACTTTCTCGGCTGAAGGATGCCAAGCACTTGGAAAGGAGCAACACGTTCAGGGCCCTCTGAATTTAAATCAATCTCATCAACCATGAAAGCATTCAGCTTCTCCTTCTTTGGAAAATTTTTGGCATAATGAGGGCCATTGCATATGTAGCAACCCGGATGAGGATTCCCTTTGTCCTTCTTTGATGAAGAGCCATCCCCTTTGGCCTTCATCTTAGCCTTGCCGGAGTCCTTTGTCTTCTTCCCACCAACATCTTTCTGTTTAAGAGTCTTCTTAGGAAATTGTTGGTGAGGTGAGACTTGTTGGAAGGACCAGGTGGGGGCTTAATAACTCGGATGTCCATCAATCGTTCCGTAGCAACAAAGCGGCAGACAAGTCAGTCACTCCTTGTCTCCGGAACTCCAATTGAGCTCATGGTTAGAGGCTAGATAAGAAGTTAAATATCTTATCTGTCTCAGACATGTCCTTGATATCCAACATGAGGAAACTAAACGCCTTCACATAGTCCCTCACGTTGCCCTCTTTCTTCAGTTTCTTCAGGGCATCCCTGGCAACTCAAGAAGTGTTACAGGGAAGGAATTGATCCTTCAATTCTTGTTGCAGGGCCTCCCAAGTTTGAATCTCGGGTCGATCGAGGTCATTGGTCCGTGTCTGCCACCAAAGTTTTGCATCATTCGTCAAATACGTGCAAGTGATAGGACCTTCTCCTCCTCCAAGACACGAGCAGCCCTAAAGTACTGTTCCATGTCCCAAAGGAAGTTTTTCAACTCCTTGGCACTCCGAGTGCCATTGTAAGTGTGTGGATCATGGACCTTCATTTTGCTTCTTCTGTCACCCTGAGGATGGGTTGGCACCGCCGACTTGAGCAGTCGAATATCCGACACCATCTCGTCCATTTAAAATTGGGCCGCCGCCAGTGCCTCCTGAAGCATAAGCATTGTTGCTCGCAATGCTTCAGTTTGCGCCTACAAAGGAGATGCATCATCTGCTTGAGGCAACCCAACCATTGCCTCTAGTCGAGACATCCTCTCCCTCAAAGCCTCCATATTGTTACCAGCCGCATGCATCTAGAATCCTTCAAAGAGCCATTAATCGGGCTCTGATACCACTTAAAACACTTGAGGCAGGTGTTTGCTTGGTTGAGGGAAAATGATCTATATGTAAAGAGGGAAAAATATGAGTTTTGCCTTAGAAAAATCAGGTTCCTTGGGCACCTTGTGGGTAATGGGTTGGTGAGGATGGATGCAAGGAATGTGCAGGCCATCACTGAATGGCCAATCCCAGCAAGATGACGGAGTTGAGTAGTTTTCTTGGGTTAGCCAATTATTATCAAAAATTCATAGCTGGCTACTCAAAAAATGTCTCTCCTTTGATAGATATTCTGAAGAAAGACCAACCTTGGCTATGGTCAGATCGTTGCCAAAAGGTTTTCGAATACATCAAGGTGGCCATTTCTTCAGAACTGGTGCTGCAGTTGCCTAACTTTGCCAAACCTTTTAAAGTCCATACAAATGCCTCTGATGTGGCTGTTGGAGGGGTTCTGATGCAAGATGGACATCCGATTGCCTTTAAGAGTTAAAAACTTAAGGATGCTGAGCAAAAATATCCTGCCTATGAGAAAGAGATGCTTGCAGTGTTGCATTGCCTACGAACTTGTCGTGTTTACTTGATGGGGACCAAGTTCGTGGTGAAGACAGATAATGTGGCCAACACTTTCTTTTTGCCTCAGAAGAAGTTGTCATCTAGATAGGCGTAATGACATAATTTTTTATAGAATATAATTTTCAGTGGAAGCATAAGCCTTGGAGGCATAACCAGGTTGCGGATGCCTTGAGTAGGAAAGGTGTCCAAGGGGTAGTTGCTGCTATATATCTCTCAAATTGAAGCCAAACATATGATTGGTACGATAGTAACAAAAATATGTTTTTTCTTTGTAATTTGGCTTGCATTTTTTTCTCCTTTACTCAACGGTTTTTGCTCCCGGTATTCCGTTAATAGTCCTCTTAAAGTCTTTCCTTGTTCCAGACATATAAACTATCCCCTTGTGCTCTTACCTCCTGTCTACTATTTCTCACCTTGCACTGTATTTAGAATGTATCTCAATGAGTGGCGGCATCAATATTCAACATGTTAACTATCACAAACTGGAATTTCATGAAATTGCACATCAATAATATTTCACCGTATTGTACGTATTACCGTCTTTTTGTTTCAAGCCAAAGGCTTTAATATTGTTCAATTACATATATATTCTATATCAACCTCCATTTCCATTAATTCTCTTAGAACAACTTGCTTTCGTTTCTCTCAAAACCGAGTTCCTGGCTGCATCCACCAGCCAATTAGCAACTTCAGTACCCTCCTTGTACAGGCTGTTCCTGAACTGCAGTGGCAACTCACCTTGAAGCGCGATTACTATTTGGCCAGTTTGCAATTCCGATTAGAAATGGCCTGCTGTTAATGCCGATTTGAGAGTCCAATATATATCTCCTCTTTCTAAAGTTTAAATAATTTTGAGAGCACTTGCTTGTGATGTTTTTTACTTCTTCAAAGAATGCATATACTCCTCTGGCTAAAAACTTTGGGATGTTTTTGAATTTTTGAGAATAATTCTGTTTTTTATTTTTGTTTTTTAGAAAATAAAAAAATCTTACATAGACATGTTTAATGATCAAAAATGGAAATTATTTTTTGAAAAACATAATTATAAAGAAAATCGAAAGCAATTTAAAGAATTTTTACTGTTTTATATCAAAATAAAGAAGTCTAAAAAATATAAAAGCTAGGTAACTTGGAATCACTGGAGTAAATGGCTTTTTTTTTTTCTGCTTTTTTTTCCCTCTCCTTTTAAAGGCATGGTTTATAACAAAAATAGAAAAAAAAGTTTTGTTCACACTAATCAAATGTATGTTTTCATAATTAAAAAATAAAAAATGAAAATTGTTCTAAAAACAAGCGGACATAATTTTAAACTATAGAGCTAGAAGAATTATTAATTTTTAGTGTAAGAACCTTAAATTAAATCTTGATCTCTCAAAGTTTTCATGTTAAACCAGACTGTTGTTCAGTAATAATAAAAATTATATATATAACTAGACCGCATAAAATAGATCGTAGAGTTGGTGAAATAAAATGTCGTAAGTTTCAGCCTAGGCCTCTCCACAATGATAGTAAAGATATATTAAATCAGAGCAGATCTTCTTCATATACCATAATCTGCATTGAATAATTCCGTGAAGCAAACTTCGATCATTGAATTGCTACAGTTGTCCACCACCAAAGTGTCGCAAATCTTAGCGAAATGGCAAGAACCGACCCAATCGGTGGACCAAACTACTAGTGGATTATGATATGGAGTAGAGCTAACGTTCAATGATCTGCTATGGAGTTTCATATCTTTTTGCTGGATCCGTTCGTGCAGTGGTTAATCATTAAAATACTTGTGACTGAGTGAGCTAACGTTCAATGATCTGTGGAAATCTTGCATGTTCTACAAATTGTTATTGGCATGCAATCCCTGCAGTCTTAATTAGGACATCGTTTAGTTAGTATACATAATGGTTATGGCCTGAAATCAATTTAAGCCATGAAAATATTTCGCCAAATAGTTGGTAAAATAAAAACATATTTTAATCATTTTATTGTTTTGTTATTATGATATCTTTTGGCAGCAGGTTATTGATCGGCAAAGCTGGTTTTAATGGGTTGCGAACAATATTATATTCTTAAGCAACTGAGTAATATTATGATTAAGAAAACATCATATATATCATATTTAAACGACTACATTTACATTTCAATAGCAATAGATTATATAATTAAGAAAATAACTGTGAAGAAAAAATGGCATCATGTGTCTATGACAATGTTAAATAAATCATGTCAAGGTTAAGGCTGTTGAGATTTTTCTATACAAGTCGTTGTAACAATCTTATTATAACGGTCGGCGGATTCTGAGTCTTCCCCAGCTCGATCGTCCTTTGGTCCGTGGATATGGCCGCTCTGCGGCGGCGGCGTCCCCCTAGCGGCCAGGACTTTGATCTAAGGAGGAAGAACCCAGAGGCGTCAAACCTGTCGGGGACTGCCCCCAGCACAGTTTCCGGTGATGGATGGCTTCTTCCGACGAAGACTGCTCGTCGGCGTCTCCCTAAGTCCAGCCTTGCTCGCGGATCCCCTGTCTCTGTCACCTTCAGTGTGCCTGTAGTGGAAACAGAGGGCGTGCCGGTGGAGGGGGGGTTTCGGCTGCTTCCCCTGCCTCATCTCTCTCTGCGTCCCCTATTTTGGTTAAGGCTGGGGCGCTGGTTCGTTCCCCTGTTTCGAATCCTGTTGGGAATTCAAATGGACTGAACGAGGGCATGCAGGTAGATAGAGCTGGGATGGGTGAGAGTGCCGTGCCGTTTAATGTGCCGGTTTCTGTTGCCTGTGCTGAGACTGTTATTGGCACTGTGACTGAAGCAGCAAATGTTAAACCACTGAAGCTGCTGAATGCCAATTTGAATTCAGACAATCCCTTCGCAATATTGGGTACTCATAAGTGGGCCGAACGGCCTATAGTCGGCAGAGATGCTAAACCAGGTCCATCCAAGAGGGCAAGGCATGCGGAGATTAAAACCCAACGTGTTATCTCTAAACACGAGAAGCGGAAAGGTAAATCAACCCTATCTGGCTCAGCCACCACTCAGGATAATCTTACCTTATCAACAGTTCAGGACTCTTCTCTGGGCTCTGTCACATGGTCTAATACGGATATTCAGACTAAGTGTAATTCTGTCCAGCCATATCAATTGGAGGGGTGTGGTCATGACTCAGTTGTCTCTAGTCTCAAAAAAGCCATTCTGAGGCAAGGGAAGAACTCCCTAGTTACGGCCCCGTCTTTCCGGATGATAGAGAGTGAAGTTACTATGGAGGACTCTCGATCTGGGGAGTGCTCTTTGCAGATGTCTGATGGGTGTAACCTGACCAAGGGGTGCACCCCAGATAGTGATATGATAGAGGACCCGGGACGGTCCCAACCCCATCTATCTATTAAATGAAGATTCTTATCTGTAATGTTAGAGGAGCTCAAAAACCTTCCTTTCGCTCCTCTTTTGGGAGACTTCTACAGTTATATAATTTTGATATCTGTGTTCTTCTGGAAACCCGATTGTCGGGTGACAGCCTAGCTCGGTTTAGGAGACAGGTTTCTAGAACTTGGTCTACTTATGCTGTGGAGGCTGCGGGTCTTTCTGGAGGTATTCTGGCTCTTTGGCGTAATAGTTCTGTCAGGGTGGATGCCTTTCATCGGTGTAGCTAGCAAGTGGCCCTTGTCATATCTAAGGGGTCTACTGCCCCTTGGCTTCTCTCGGGTATTTATGCCAACACTGATTTCCGGGAGAGGCGCATTCTTTGGTTTGAGATTCACTCTCTTCTTGTTCAGGGAGTTCCAGCCCTCGTTGCTGGATATTTCAATTGCATTGTTGGGGCCCATGAGAAAAAAGGGGGCAGACAACCTAGGGGTTCACCTGACATTTCGGAGTTCAGGACATTCATTTCTGCTGCTGACTTGCTTGATATGGGGTTCTCGGATCCCAGTTTACATGGTGTAATAATCACCAGGGTTCTGCGCGAGTCTGGAAGAGATTGGACAGAGTCATGGCTACGGATCGCTGGCTTCAGAATTACCCATCTACTACTGTTACGCATCTTCCTAGGATAGCTTCTGACCACTGCCCTATCTTGATATCCACATATGCGATTGCTTAGCAGCGGAGACCGTTTCGATTTGAGCAGTTTGGACATCCTACTCCTCTGCTTGGACCATCATTTCTCAGGTCTGGCATCTACCGGTGAGGGGTAGTGCCACCTACAGGTTATCTAGGCGCCTTGAGCTCACGAGGTGCAGGCTTTCCAGATGGAATAGACTTGAGGTTGGGGATCTGGCCAGACAGGTGGAGAAGGTGGAAGATGACATCATTACCCTTCAGACTAGAGAAGATCAGGAGGGCTGCCTCACTGGTCATGACCTTTCCTCTCTCCGAGCTGTGTTAGCTTTGCATCACTCACTCCTACAGCAGCAAGAAATTTTTTGGAGGCAAAGGTCTCGGGTGCAGTGGATCAGAGAAGGGGATCGTAATACTAGATTTTTTCACCAGCCACCTTGAAGCGCCGAGCTGCTAATAGGATTCGGCGACTTATTGATGAGACGGGTCACTACCAGAAGGATTCTAACATTATCAGTGATCAGCTTCTCCACTTCTTCTGGTCTAGATGGACGGAGCGCACTGGAGATGGTTTCCCTGTCCATCCGGTTTCGGCTGCTAAGAAGGTTTCAGCTGAGGAGAATGACCTTCTTACAAAGCCGATTTCTGGGAATGAGATTCGAAAGGCTGGTTGGGATCTAGGGCCTGATAAAGCACCTGGTCCGGATGGCTTTCCGCCTTTTTTCTTTCGCCATTACTGGTCTATTGTGTGCCAAGATGTCGTTGAGGCTATTCAGAGTGTCTTTCATTCCAAATCCATTCCTACTGACTGGAACTGGACCCTCATCACTCTTATGCCTAAGCGATCTGATGCTTCATCCCCCAGCATTTTCGGCCCATCAGCCTCTGCACTACCCTGTATAAAGTCTGTGCGCGTATCATTGTCTCCCGCCTATAGATGGTGATACATCGCCTCATATCTGTTGAGCAAGGTGCTTTCATCAGAGGTCGTTGCATTACTGATAATATTTTTATAGCCCAGAAATTTATGCACGACCTTCAGAGATCTTCTACCCGACATTGTCTTATGGTTGTGAAGCTTGATATGGAGCGGGCTTACGACAGGGTGAGCTGGGATTTTCTATACCGTACTCTCCAGGAATTTGAGTTTGACGACCTTCTTATTGACTGGATCATAGGCTGCATACATAGGCCATCATTCTCTCTTATTATTAACGGTAGTCAGACGGAATTCTTTTACTCTGCTATTGGGCTGCGTTAGGGATGCCCCCTATCTCCTTTCCTGTTTATTCTTGTTGCTGATGCTCTTTCGTGGGAAATCACCCAGGCTCAGGATGTTTGTCGCATCGCCCCTTTTATGGCAGCTCCTCAGGGCCCCTCGATATCTCATCTTTTATTTGCTGATGATTGCATATTATTGGGACAGGCTACTAATCACAATGCTGCGGCCTTTGCTTCCATTATACAGCTCTATTGTCAGGCATCTGGGTAGTGAGTCAATCTTCATAAGTCTATGCTCACCGGCATCGTGGCCCATGGGACACCACTCGGCCCCGGCACGGCGGTGCCCCCGAGTAGGTTAAGACCCTAAAGGCTCCGTACCCGGCTGAGTCGCCACTTGGGCGGCACACAAACCCCTAGGATGGTTCAAAAGGAGTTCACCGGCATCGCGGCCCACGGGACACCACTCGGCCCCGGCACGGCGGTGCCCTCGAGTAGATTAAGACCCTAAAGGCTCCGTACCGGTTAGTCGCCACTTGGGCGGAACACAAACCCCCAAGATGGTTCAAAAGGAGCTCACCGGCATCGCGGCCCATGGGACACCACTCGGCCCGGCACGGTGGTGCCCCCGAGTAGGTTAAGACCCTAAAGGCTTCGTACTCGGCTGAGTCGCCACTTGGGTGGCACACAAACCCCCTGGATGGTTCAAAAGGAGCTCACCGGCATCGCGGCCCACGGGACACCACTCGATCCCGGCACGGCGGTGCCCCCGAGTAGGTTAAGACCCTAAAGGCTTCGTATCTGGCTGAGTCGCCACTTGGGCGGAACACAAACCTCCAAGATGGTTCAAAAGGAGCTCACTGGCATCGCAGCCCATGGGACACCACTCGGCCCCGGCACGGCGGTGCCCCCGAGTAGGTTAAGACCCTAAAGGCTCCGTACCGGCTGAGTCGCCCCTTGGGCAGAACACAAACCCCAAGATGGTTCAAAAGGAGCTCACTGGCATCGCGGCCCACGGGACACCACTCGGTCCCGGCAAGGTGGTGCCCCCGAGTAGGTTAAGACCCTAAAGGCTCCGTACCCGGCTGAGTCACCCCTCGCAGCGGTTCCCACACCCCGAGGCGGTTCAAAAGAAACCTGACGACTCTCAGCTCTCAGGTCACCCTCCGGGGTTCAAGGTGCTTCCAGACTCCGCGTTGGGAGAGGATTTCTGGTTGCCCTCAGCTAGCCAAAGAAGGCACGCAGATGTCCACACGAGGCAGTGCAAGAGGAAGGGGTTTCCCCACCTAGAAGGAATCACGGTTGAAGCTAACATGAAAGAGCAAATGCCAAGGTAAAAGTCCTACACTCCTCTCGCTTAGCTGATGCAGGGCACGCAAGCTCAAGGAGTGTGGGGGGCATTTGATGGGGCCAGTTGACCCCATGGAGAATAAAAAATTTTTTTGAACGGCCCACCTCGATCTTGGCATCGACCGACACCTCCAAGACCGGCACCTCCAAGGCCGGCACCTCGAAGACCGTCGGCCCCAAAGGCCGACAGTTCCAAGACCGGCACCTCCTCCAAGACCGGCACCCCCAAGGCTGGCACCTTGAAGACCGTCGGCCCAAAAGGCCGACAGCTCCAAGACCGGCACCTCCAAGGCCGGAACCTCGAAGACCGTCGGCCCCAAAGGCCGACAGCTCCAAGACCGGCACCTCCAAGGCCGGCACCTCCAAGATCGGCACCCCCAAGGCCGGCACCTCGAAGATCGTCGGCCCCAAAGGCCGACACCTCCAAGACCAGCACCTGCAAGGCCGATACCTCCAAGGCCGGCACCTCCAAGATCGGCACCTCCAAGGCCGGCACCTCCAAGGCCGGTACCTCCAAGACCAGCCTCCAAGGCCGGCACTTCCAAGACCGGCACCTCCAAGGCCGGCACCTCGAAGACTGTCGGCCCCAAAGGCCGACAGCTCCAAGATCGGCACCTCCAAGGCCGGCACCTCCAAGGCCGACACCTCGAAGGCCGACGGCTCCAAGACCGACGGCCCCAAAGGCCTACGGTCCCAAAGGCCGACAACTCCGTCTCCAAGCTAGGCGGCCCCGCAGCCTTCCTGACCGGCCCCCTACGTCTCCAAGCTAGGCGCCCCGGACTTCCTAGCCGGCCCCCGGCATCTCCGAGTTCTCCAAGCCCGCCGAGTCGGCCCCGTCCACTCTTGGCCGGCCCCTCTCGGCCCCGGCATCCCCAGCTCCGCCAGATCAGCCCCAGCGGTCCAAGGAACCGCTCTCTGACGCGCGCCGCCCGACAGCGCTAGATCCGACAACTCAACAGCCCCGCCGGCTGATGGGACAGGACCTACCTACCCAATAATTGATGGGACGTAACCCACCAACCAGCCCAGATTCACGCAAGGGCTCAGCAGACGTTCTGACTTCATGCCATCCCACGTGATCATGCCAGGGTCAACCCCTATAAAAAGGTGAATCCACCCAGTAAATAGGTATGCGCGATAACCTCCAAAATCGCTATCTCAGCGTCCAGGAAGGAATCCCTCCTCCATGAGACCCCTCTTTCTACACTAAAAAGGGCTCACTCGAGCCCCTCTTCAGCTGGGACCTCAGTCACTAACTTGACCATCAGAGGGTCCCACCGGAGACCCCCTTCGGTCCCGGAACTTCTTTGCAGGCAACCCGGCGAAGCGAGGATTCGAGAAGCACCTTCGTTCCCACGTTCAGGAGAGATGATTGAGCGTCATCATATATATATATATATACATTATTTTATTATAACTTGGTCTCATCTCATCGTTGATCCAGGAGTTGTACCATTGACCAGGGATAATTCACTTATTTGGTCACGTCGTTGCCTAATCAGGTTTTAATAATTATACCATCATAAATCAAATGTTATCAGGAAAAAAAACTTCTCATTTGATCATGCATACGCTACAATAATTTTAAGTATAGACAATGTTAAAAAAGTTATTTCACGACACCAAAAAATGTTAAAAAATTACATTTCAATACTTTGTAGAGCATCTAAATAGGAAGAGTAAAGATAAATTTTTTTTTTACGCTATTAGTTAGCTTGCCGACGCTTTTAAAAGCATCGGCAAACTGCGTTGGCAAGTTGAAATAGTCTTGACGCTTTTTAAAAGTTATGGAAGTTGCACATTTGCAATAAAAAAAGCCCATCCGTCCGAACTCGCTAGCATGGGGGGCCCATGAAANACTTCTCATTTGATCATGCATACGCTACAATAATTTTAAGTATAGACAATGTTAAAAAAGTTATTTCATGACACCAAAAAATGTTAAAAAATTACATTTCAATACTTTGTAGAGCATCTAAATAGGAAGAGTAAAGATAAATTTTTTTTAACACTATTAGTTAGCTTGCCGACGCTTTTAAAAGCATCGGCAAACTGCGTTGGCAAGTTGAAATAGTCTTGACGCTTTTTAAAAGTTATGGAAGTTGCACATTTGCAATAAAAAAAGCCCATCCGTCCGAACTCGCTAGCATGAAAGCAATGGGGCCCATGAAAAGAGAACGTAACTTGGGATCGGAAGCACCTGTTGATCTCTCTCTTTATCTCTATCTCTCTCTCTCTCTCTCTCTCTCTTGAGCTCTTCTTATGAGAACCAACCAACCAACCAACCACTAGATTCTAATTCATTAAAATAATTTGGCTGCGTAGCCATGGCCTAGCGGGGCCATGCGCACGCACAAAAAAGGCTCGCGGGCGCATGGCCGCGTGGCCAAGTGCCGACGCGGCTATGGCCCATGCGGCCAAGTGCCAGTCATTGCCCATGCGGCTAGTGTCGCACGGGTCAAACTGAGTGTGACAAACCTCTTCCATCAGAAGAGCCTGACGTCCTCGGAGGAAGATTTGCTAAGTACTTGTCAATCTAATTTTTTAACTGCCATAGGTTTGCCTCCTTTTCCCAACTAGCCTCACCCTCTGATTCACCCTTCCAATAAACCAGATATTCTGTTTGTCAATTCTTCTTGCTGTGGCCCAAAGTCCGATGACCTAAGATCCTTTGAATCTCCTTCTCATACTGTTTCCACACAATAGGAGGAGCCCGTTGTTCCTGCACCCGAGAAAGGATCAGCACTTGAATGATAAGGCTTCAGAAAACTCACATGAAAAGTGGGATGCCCTTTCAGCCTGTCGGGCAGCCACAGCCTGTAGGCAATATTTCTCACCCGTTTGACAACTTCAAATGGACCATCATATCATGGGATTAAACCTTGGTATGCTCTCTTCTAGCTAATTCGTTTCCAGATTTGTGGAGTCAATTTCAGCATGACTTGATCCCCCATATTGAACTCTAAAGATCGGCGTCCCGATCAGCATACTTCTTCATCTGCTTTGCAGCCTTATGCAGGCTGTCTTATGCCTTATCAAACATCTCTTGTTGGTCTCTAGCAAACCGATAGGCAGCAGGACATAGGCCCCCTTTCTTCTATAAAGCCACCTCTTGAGCAGTAAGGGGTTGTCATTCTGTTGCCAACTTGAAAGGACTAAACCCTATTGCAAAGGATCGATGCAGATTGTAGCAAAATTGAGCAGAGTCTAGCAACTTTACCCAATTTTGCTGATTTGCTGAGGCATAATGCCCAAGATATTCCTCCAAGAGAGCATTCATCTGTTCAGTCTGCCATTAGTCTAAGGGTGATTAGCAGTAGAGAACTTCAACTCTGAACCTACCAATTGGAAAAGATAGATCCAAAACCTTCCCATGAATCGAGCATCCCGATCACTGATGATTTCTGCAGGCAACCCAAAGTGCTTCACCACATTTCGATAGAATAAATCCGCTGTCACCCCTGCTGGACATTCTTCTAGTGTTGGGATAAAGACAACATATTTGAAAAAGTGATCAACCACCACTAAGATGGATGATTGGTCGTCCACCTTTGGAAACCTGCCAATGAAGTCCATGGAAATAGAAATCCATGGCTTCTCTGCAACTGAAAGAGGCTGCAGCAAGCCTGCTTCCTTTTCCTTTCCACCTTTCTTGCTGGCAGATAAGACAAAACTTGACATAAGCTTCAATATCTTGCTATATCTTTGACCAAATGAAAGAGTGAGATAAGAGAACCATCATGCGCTCTCTACCCAGATGACCAACCCATTGAGGGTCATGAGTTGCCCTCAACAATCGGTTCCACAATCCCCTGCCATGAGGAACATAAACATGACCACCTTTCGCCGTCAAAAGACCATCTTCTAGCTAATATCTCCAGTCTCACCATCTCGAACTTGTTGAAGCAGCCTCGATAACCCACATCTGACTAAGTTGCCTCCTGGATCTTATAAAAAAAATTGCTTCAATTTGAGAGATTGCAGCAACTACCTTTGGACGCCTCTCCTGCTCAAGGCATTCGCAATCTGGTTTGCCTCCCAGGCTTATGCTTTCTCTGAAAATCATATTCTACAAGAAATTCTTATCACCACGCCTGTTTAGGTGACAACTTCTTCTGAGTCAAGAAGAAAGTGTTGGCCATATTATCTGTCTTCACCATGAACTTGGTCCCCATTAAGTAAACACCAAGTTCGTAGGCAATGCACCACCGCAAGCATCTCTTTCTCATGGGCAGGATATCTTTGCTCAGCAACTATGAGTTTCCAACTCTCAAAGGCAATTGGATGTCCATCTTTCACTAGAACCCCTCCAATAGCCACATCAAAGGCATTGTATGGACTTCAAAAGGTTTGGCAAAGTCAGGCAACTGCAGCACTGGTTTTGAAGAAATGGCCACCTTGATGTCTTCGAAAGCCTTTTGGCAATGATCTGGCCACAGCCAAGGTTGGTCTTTCTTCAGAAGATCCGTCAAAGGAGAGACTTTTCTTGAGTAGCCAGCCACAAATTTTCGATAATAATTGGCTAACCCAAGAAAACTTCTCAACTCCATCATCTTGCTGGGTATTGGCCATTCAGTGATGGCCTGCACCTTCCTTGCATCCATCCTCACCAACTCATTGCCCACAAGGTGCCTAAGGAACCTAATTTTTTTAAGGCAAAACTCACATTTTTCCTCTTTACATATAGGTTATTTTCCCTCAACCGAGCAAACACCTGCCTCAAGTGTTCTACGTGATCCTCAAATGATTCACAGTACACAATAATATCACCCAAATAGACCACGATAAACTTATCAATATAGTCATGAAACACATTGTTTATTAGAGTGCAAAAGGTAGCTGGGACATTGGTCAAGCCAAATGGCATGATAAGAAATTTAAAAGATCCATATCGAGTAACCATAGTAGTCTTTGGTTCATCCCCTTCAGCAATTCGGACTTGCCAATATCCTGATCGCAGGTCCAACTTGATAAAATGCATTGCCTTGGACAAGCGATTGAACAAGTCTGCAATTAGAGGCATTAGATACTTATTCTTTATAGTGACCTTGTTCAGGCCTCTATAATCAACACAGAGTCGAAGAGAACCATCTTGCTTCTCTTGGAACAGCACCGGAGCACGAAAGGGGCCTTCAAAGGTTGGATCTTCCTAGAGTCCAACAGTTCACCCAACTATTGTTTTAACTCAGCCAACTCCTTTGGCGACATACAATACGGAGCCTTGGCGTCTGGTGCCCGGCACTAATTCGATGCGATGGTCTATGCCTCGCTGAGGTGGAAGCCCCTTAGGTAGATCATGGGGCATAACATCATTGAATTTCTTTAAAATTGCAGCCACCTCCCTTGGTACCTCCGCCATTTCCTTAGGTCCTTCCTCCACAATCGCTGCAAGGTAGGTACCTTGGCCCTTCTTGCATCCACGGGCCAACTGCCTTATAGAGATAATCTCTACTTTGCGAACATGATCCCTCCCTTGTCCAGCGCCAACTGCCTTATAGAGATCATCTCTACTTTGCGAACATGATCCATCCCTTGTCCAGCAACAAAGCAAGGTTTTTTCTCATCCCGATGAGGATTTCATCCATATGTGGAATAATGGCAACTTTGGCACCTATGAAAAAGTTGTTGCCAAGGATGACTTCAAAGTCATCGAGGGGCACCACCATCAAATCCAATCGGCCTTTCCACTTGCCGATGGACAATTTGACATCAAAGGCCATGCCTTTCACGGCCTGTGCTTGGGAATTCACCGCCTTGATACGGCTTAAGTGTTTGGACACTTTCAAGTCTAAAGGATTTACCATCTTCTCCGCAATGAAGTTATGAGTGGCACCAATGTCTACCATAGACAAGACACGGTGACCATCGACTTCAGTAGGGACAAACATCAATCGGGGTTGATCCGTCGTTGCTTTCTCGGCCTGAAGGATGCCAAGTACTTGGAAAGGAGCAACACATTCAGGGCCCTCTGAATTTAAATCACGCTCATCAACCATGAAAGCATTCAGCTTCTCCTTCTTTGGAAAATTTTTGGCATAATGAGGGCCATTGCATATGTAGCAACCCGGATGAGGATTCCCTTTGTCCTTCTTTGATGAAGAGCCATCCCCTTTGGCCTTCATCTTAGCCTTGCCGGAGTCCTTTGTCTTCTTCCCACCAACATCTTTCTGTTTAAGAGTCTTCTTAGGAAAATTGTTGGTGAGGTGAGACTTGTTGGAAGGACCAGGTGGGGGCTTAATAACTCGGATGTCCATCAATCGTTCCGTAGCAACCAAAGCGGCAGACAAGTCAGTCACTCCTTGTCTCCGCAACTCCAATTGAGCTCATGGTTAGAGGCAGATAAGAAGTTAAATATCTTATCTGTCTCAGACATGTCCTTGATATCCAACATGAGGAAACTAAACGCCTTCACATAGTCCCTCACGTTGCCCTCTTTCTTCAGTTTCTTCAGGGCATCCCTGGCAACCCAAGAAGTGTTATAGGGAAGGAATTGATCCTTCAATTCTTGTTGCAGGGCCTCCCAAGTTTGAATCTTGGGTCGATCGAGGTCATTGGTCCGTGTCTGCCACCAAAGTTTTGCATCATTCGTCAAATACGTGCAAGTATAGGGACCTTCTCCTCCTCCAAGACACGAGCAGCCCTAAAGTACTGTTCCATGTCCCAAAGGAAGTTTTTCAACTCCTTGGCACTCCGAGTGCCATTGTAAGTGTGTGGATCATGGACCTTCATTTTGCTTCTTCTGTCACCCTGAGGATGGGTTGGCACCGCGACTTGAGCAGTCGAATATCCGACACCATCTCGTCCATTTGAAATTGGGCCGCCGCCAGTGCCTCCTGAAGCATAAGCATTGTTGCTTGCAATGCTTCAGTTTGCGCCTACAAAGGAGATGCATCATCTGCTTGAGGCAACAACCATTGCCTCTAGTCGAGACATCCTCTCCCTCAAAGCCTCCATATTGTTACCAGCCGCAGGCATCTAGAATCCTTCAAAGAGCCATTAATCGGGCTCTGATACCACTTAAAACACTTGAGGCAGGTGTTTGCTTGGTTGAGGGAAAATGATCTATATGTAAAGAGGGAAAAATATGAGTTTTGCCTTAGAAAAATCAGGTTCCTTGGGCACCTTGTGGGCAATGGGTTGGTGAGGATGGATGCAAGGAAGGTGCAGGCCATCACTGAATGGCCAATCCCAGCAAGATGACGGAGTTGAGTAGTTTTCTTGGGTTAGCCAATTATTATCAAAAATTCATGGCTGGCTACTCAAAAAATGTCTCTCCTTTGATAGATTTTCTGAAGAAAGACCAACCTTGGCTATGGTCAGATCGTTGCCAAAAGGTTTTCGAATACATCAAGGTGGCCATTTCTTCAGAACTGGTGCTGCAGTTGCCTAACTTTGCCAAACCTTTTAAAGTCCATACAAATGCCTCTGATGTGGCTGTTGAGGGGTTCTGATGCAAGATGGCATCCGGTTGCCTTTAAGAGTTAAAAACTTAAGGATGCTGAGCAAAAATATCCTGCCTATGAGAAAGAGATGCTTGCAGTGTTGCATTGCCTACGAACTTGTCGTGTTTACTTGATGGGGACCAAGTTCGTGGTGAAGACAGATAATGTGGCCAACGCTTTCTTTTTGCCTCAGAAGAAGTTGTCATCTAGACAGGCGTAATGGCAGAATTTTTTATAGAATATAATTTTCAGTGGAAGCATAAGCCTTGGAGGCATAACCAGGTTGTGGATGCCTTGAGTAGGAAAGGTGTCCAAGGGGTAGTTGCTGCTATATATCTCTCAAATTGAAGCCAAACATATGATTGGTACGATAGTAACAAAAATATGATGTTTTTCTTTGTAATTTGGCTTGCATTTTTTTCTCCTTTACTCAACGGTTTTTGCTCCCGGTATTCCGTTAATAGTCCTCTTAAAGTCTTTTCTTGTTCCAGACATATAAACTATCCCCTTGTGCTCTTACCTCCTGTCTACTATTTCTCACCTTGCACTGTATTTAGAATGTATCTCAATGAGTGGCGGCATCAATATTCAACATGTTAACTATCACAAACTGGAATTTCATGAAATTGCACATCAATAATATTTCACCGTATTGTACGTATTACCGTCTTTTTGTTTCAAGCCAAAGGCTTTAATATTGTTCAATTACATATATATTCTATATCAACCTCCATTTCCATTAATTCTCTTAGAACAACTTGCTTTCGTTTCTCTCAAAACCGAGTTCCTGGCTGCATCCACCAGCCAATTAGCAACTTCAGTACCCTCCTTGTACAGGCTGTTCCTGAACTGCGGTGGCAACTCAGCCTTGAAGCGCGATTACTATTTGGCCAGTTTGCAATTCCGATTAGAAATGGCCTGCTCAATGCCGTTTTGAGAGTCCAATATATATCTCCTCTTTCTAAAGTTTAAATAATTTTGAGAGCACTTGCTTGTGATGTTTTTTACTTCTTCAAAGAATGCATATACTCCTCTGGCTAAAAACTTTGGGATGTTTTTGAATTTTTGAGAATAATTCTGTTTTTTATTTTTGTTTTTTAGAAAATAAAAAAAAATCTTACATAGACATGTTTAATGATCAAAAATGGAAATTATTTTTGAAAAACATAATTATAAAGAAAATCGAAAGCAATTTAAAGAATTTTTACTGTTTTATATCAAAATAAAGAAGTCTAAAAAATATAAAAGCTAGGTAACTTGGAATCACTGGAGTAAATGGCTTTTTTTTTCTTCTTTTTTTTCCCTCTCCTTTTAAAGGCATGGTTTATAACAAAAATAGAAAAAAAAGTTTTGTTCACACTAATCAAATGTATGTTTTCATAATTAAAAAATAAAAAATGAAAATTGTTCTAAAAACAAGCGGACATAATTTTAAACTATAGAGCTAGAAGAATTATTAATTTTTAGTGTAAGAACCTTAAATTAAATCTTGATCTCTCAAATTTTCATGTTAAACCAGACTGTTGTTCAGTAATAATAAAAATTATATATATATAACTAGACCGCATAAAATAGATCGTAGAGTTGGTGAAATAAAATGTCGTAAGTTTCAGCCTAGGCCTCTCCACAATGATAGTAAAGATATATTAAATCAGAGCAGATCTTCTTCATATACCATAATCTGCATTGAATAATTCCGTGAAGCAAACTTCGATCATTGAATTGCTACAGTTGTCCACCACCAAAGTGTCGCAAATCTTAGCGAAATGGCAAGAACCGACCCAATCGGTGGACCAAACTACTAGTGGATTATGATATGGAGTAGAGCTTGTTCGCCTCGAGAAGCAACACGTACGTGGATCTTGTTGCTTAAACGCAATTCATGCTGCCAAACGATATCGCTATCATGCTATGGAGTTTCATATCTTTTTGCTGGATCCGTGCACATTGCGTGCAGTGGTTAATCATTAAAATACTTGTGACTGAGTGAGCTAACGTTCAATGATCTGTGGAAATCTTGCATGTTCTACAAATTGTTATTGGCATGCATGGAACAATCCCTGCAGTCTTAATTAGGACATCGTTTAGTTAGTATACATAATGGTTATGGCCTGAAATCAATTTAAGCCATGAAAATATTTCGCCAAATAGTTGGTAAAATAAAAACATATTTTAATCATATTTTTGTTATTATGATATCTTTTGGCAGCAGGTTATTGATCGGCAAAGCTGGTTTTAATGGGTTGCGAACAATATTATATTCTTAAGCAACTGAGTAATATTATGTTATATTACATCATATATATCATATTTAAACGACTACATTTACATTTCAATAGCAATAGATTATATAATTAAGAAAATAACTGTGAAGAAAAAATGGCACCATGTGTCTATGACAATGTTAAATAAATCATGTCAAGGTTAAGGCTGTTGAGATTTTTCTATACAAGTCGTTGTAACAATCTTATTATAACGGTCGGCGGATTCTGAGTCTTCCCCAGCTCGATCGTCCTTTGGTCCGTGGATATGGCCGCTCTGCGGCGGCGGCGTCCCCCTAGCGGCCAGGACTTTGATCTAAGGAGGAAGAACCCAGAGGCGTCAACCTGTCGGGGACTGCCCCCAGCACAGTTTCCGGTGATGGATGGCTTCTTCCGACGAAGACTGCTCGTCGGCGTCTCCCTAAGTCCAGCCTTGCTCGCGGATCCCCTGTCTCTGTCACCTTCAGTGTGCCTGTAGTGGAAACAGAGGGCGTGCCGGTGGAGGGGGGGTTTCGGCTGCTTCCCCTGCCTCATCTCTCTCTGCGTCCCCTATTTTGGTTAAGGCTGGGGCGCTGGTTCGTTCCCCGGTTTCGAATCCTGTTGGGAATTCAAATGGACTGAACGAGGGCATGCAGGTAGATAGAGCTGGATGGGTGAGAGTGCCGTGCCGTTTAATGTGCCGGTTTCTGTTGCCTGTGCTGAGACTGTTATTGGCACTGTGACTGAAGCAGCAAATGTTAAACCACTGAAGCTGCTGAATGCCAATTTGAATTCAGACAATCCCTTCGCAATATTGGGTACTCATAAGTGGGCCGAACGGCCTATAGTCGGCAGAGATGCTAAACCAGGTCCATCCAAGAGGGCAAGGCATGCGGAGATTAAAACCCAACGTGTTATCTCTAAACACGAGAAGCGGAAAGGTAAATCAACCCTATCTGGCTCAGCCACCACTCAGGATAATCTTACCTTATCAACAGTTCAGGACTCTTCTCTGGGCTCTGTCACATGGTCTAATACGGATATTCAGACTAAGTGTAATTCTGTCCAGCCATATCAATTGGAGGGGTGTGGTCATGACTCAGTTGTCTCTAGTCTCAAAAAGCCATTCTGAGGCAAGGGAAGAACTCCCTAGTTACGGCCCCGTCTTTCCGGATGATAGAGAGTGAAGTTACTATGGAGGACTCTTGATCTGGGGAGTGCTCTTTGCAATGTCTGATGGGTGTAACCTGACCAAGGGGTGCACCCCATATAGTGATATGGTAGAGGACCCGGATGGTCCCAACCCCATCTATCTATTAAATGAAGATTCTTATCTAAAATGTTAGAGGAGCTCAAAAACCTTCCTTTCGCTCCTCTTTTGGGAGACTTCTATAGTTATATAATTTTGATATCTGTGTTCTTCTGGAAACCCGATTGTCGGGTGACAGCCTAGCTCGGTTTAGGAGACAGTTTCTAGAACTTGGTCTACTTATGCTGTGGAGGCTGCGGGTCTTTCTGGAGGTATTCTGGCTCTTTGGCGTAATAGTTCTATCAGGGTGGATGCCTTTCATCGGTGTAGCTAGCAAGTGGCCCTTGTCATATCTGAGGGGTCTACTCCCTTGGCTTCTCTCGGGTGTTTATGCCAACACTGATTTCCGAGAGACGCATTCTTTGGTTTGAGATTCACTCTCTTCTTGCTCAGGGAGTTCCAGCCCTCGTTGCTGGATATTTCAATTGCATTGTTGGGGCCCATGAGAAAAAAGGGGGCAGACAGCCTAGGGGTTCACCTGACATTTCGGAGTTCAGGACATTCATTTCTGCTGCTGACTTGCTTGATATGGGGTTCTTGGGATCCCAGTTTACATAGTGTAATAATCACCAGGGTTCTACACGAGTCTGAAGAGATTGGACAGAGTCATGGCTATGGATCATTGGCTTCAGAATTACCCATCTACTACTGTTACGCATCTTCCTAGGTAGCTTCTGACCACTGCCCTATCTTGATATCCACAATGCGATTGCTCAGCAGCGAGACCGTTTTGGTTTGACAGTTTTGGACATCCTACTCCTCTACTCGGACCATCATTTCTCAGGTCTAGCATCTACCGGTGAGGGGTAGTGCCACCTACAGGTTATCTAGGCGCCTTGAGCTCACAGGTGCAGGCTTTCCAGATGGAATAGACTTGAGGTTGGGGATTGGCCAGATAGGTGGAGAAGGTGGAAGATGACATCATTACCCTTCAGACTAGAGAAGATCAGGAGGGCTGCCTCACTGGTCATGACCTTTCCTCTCTCCGACTGTGTTAGCTTTGCATCACTCACTCCTACAGCAGCAAGAAATTTTTTGGAGGCAAAGGTCTCGGGTGCAGTGGATCAGAGAAGGGGATCGTAATACTAGATTTTTTCACCAGCCACCTTGAAGCGCCGAGCTGCTAATAGGATTTGGCGACTTATTGATGAGACGGGTCACTACCAGAAGGATTCTAACATTATCAGTGATCAGCTTCTCCACTTCTTCCGGTCTAGATGAACGGAGCGCACTGGAGATGGTTTCCCTGTCCATCCGATTTCGGCTGCTAAGAAGGTTTCATCTGAGGGAATGACCTTCTTACAAAGCCGATTTCTGGGAATGAGATTGAAGGCTGTTTGGGATCTAGGGCCTGATAAAGCACCTGGTCCGGATGGCTTCCGCCTTTTTCTTTCGCCATTACTGGTCTATTGTGTGCCAGGATGTAGTTGAGGCTATTCAGAGTGTCTTTCATTCCAAATCCATTCCTACTGACTGGAGCTGGACCCTCATCACTCTTATGCCTAAGCGATCTGATGCTTCCGCCCCCACATTTTCGGCCCATCAGCCTCTACACTACCTGTATAAAGTCTGTGCGTATCATTGTCTCCGCCTGCAGATGGTGATACCTCGCCTCATATCTGTTGAGCAGGGTGCTTTCATCAGAGGTCGTTGCATTACTGATAATACTTTTATAGCACAGAAATTTATGCATGACCTTCAGAGATCTTCTGCCCGACATTGTCTTATGGCTATGAAGCTTGATATGGAGCGGGCTTACGACAGGGTGAGCTGGGATTTTCTATACCGTACTCTCCAGGAATTTGAGTTTGACAACCTTCATATTGACTGGATCATGGGCTGCATACATAGGCCGTCATTCTCTCTTATTATTAACGGTAGTCAGACGGAATTCTTTTACTCTGCTATTAGGGCATCAGGGATGCCCCCTATCTCCTTTCATGTTTATTCTTGTTGCTGATGCTCTTTCGTGGGCAATCACCTAGGCTCAGGATGTTTGTCGCATCGCCCCTTTTATGGCAGCTCCTCAGGGCCCCTCAATGTCTCATCTTTTATTTGCTGATGATTGCATATTATTGGGACAGGCTACTAATCACAATGCTGCGGCCTTTGCTTCCATTATACAGCTCTATTATCAGGCATCTGGCAGCGAGTCAATCTTCATAAGTCTATATCTGTTTTAGTCCGAAGACGACTACTATTATGAGGGAGGCCATCCTCCAAATCTTCGGCATTACTACTCAAACTGACTGGCTATCTTATTTGGGTATCCCCATCGGGTAGACAGCCGCGGTGTAGAGATTACATTGACCTAGAGCGGTGGGTTCATGACCGGATTGATGGCTAGTAGGTCACGGGGTTATCTATGATGGCGAGGATTACCCTTTTCGCTCGGTCCTCACTTCTCTGCCTCTTTACCTCCTATCTAATGCAGATGTCCTGAGGACTTGTCTGAGGAGGATAGAGAGATGCTTCAGAGATTTTCTTTGGCATCCATGCAGGATGGCCATGGTATTCATCTACTTTCATGGGACACTATTTGCTTGCCTATCTTGAAGGTGGCCTTGGAATCCAGTCTCTTACAGTCAGAAGAAAGGCGCTGATGCTAGGCATGCTACGTGGTTCCTCTTAGATCTGCATTGCTTCTGGAGCTCTTTTATGCGGGCGCATTATGGGCCGTGGACTCCCTCTTCAGACTTTCAGTCTCTTCGTGGTTATTCTTCTTTCTGGAAGGAAGTCTGTTGTCATGCTCCGATGATCTTGGATAACATTTCATGGATGATTGGTGATGGATCCTCGGTTGATGTTACTTAAGATACGTGGATTGCGAGCTCCCCCTCTCCCTCTGGCCCACATGGATGTTCCAGCAGTATGAGAGTTACAGAGTTGATATCTCAGGACCACATTTCATGGCGCATTCCAACGATGTATCGGTTATTTGGGGAGGAGTTAGTACGCAGGATTCTTTCTACCCGCTCATCCCGGGGCATTCATCTGATACCAGATTATGGAGGAGATCATGTCTAGCTAGCGCACCTACCAGGGATCCGATGAAGATCTACAAGCCACTCTCCCCCATATGATGGATGCTGCATGGATATGGAGGCTTCCTATTCATCCCAGGATCCAACTCTTTATCTGGAAGCTTGTGTGGGACTGCCTTCCCACCTGTTTTCTGCTTGCTGGGAGAGGTATGCACATCCAGGATACCTGCCCTTTATGTGGTCAGGAGAAGGAGACCACTGATCATGCCATCTTTAGTTGCCCTAGAGCGAGGCAGATCTGATGATGGATACTATCCTAGGGAGGGTGCGACGGCTCTCGAAGGACTGCTTTTTTAAGTGACATTCGGAGGAGAGTCCGACAGTAGGGCGCTATCTGGGCTGGCATAGCCTATCAGATTTGGCTATCACGTAACCTGCTCATATTCACTGATGAGGTTCTCTCTCCTCGAAGGGTTGTGAGGAGAGCTATTTCTTTCTCAGAAGAGTGTGCACTCCATGGGTCCGCTCTTGATTCTGGCAGCTTTGGCCACTGGGGCTCCTCTGTTGCCTCGGCAGCGACTCGGCATACGGCTTTTATAGCCTGGGAGCCCCCCTCCAAGGTTTATCAAAATCAATTTTGATGGAAGTGTTCGGGGTCGTTGTGCTGGCTCAGCATTTATCATCCGTGACTGATGGTATGATGCTAGCGGCAGGTGGCTTTGGACTCCTTGACTCTTCTATCCCTCTTGCTGAGCTTTAATGCAATATGGCTAGGTATTTCATACGCCACTTGGATTCTCCATGCTTATTGTCTTTTCATTGAGGGAGACTCCACTACGGTTATCTGCTGGGTTCAGGATTATAGTGATCACATACCTACCAACCCTTTACTTCTTGATATTTGGGCTACCCTCTGGAAGGTTTCTGTAGTTCAGATACGGCATGTCTTCTGGGAAGCTAATGCGGCGGCAGATTGGGTTGCGGCCTCAGTCGCCTATCATTCCGGTTTTTGAGTTTGGAAACTGGGTGATCCCTGCCTCCTTGTATTAAAGAAAATACTATTTTCTGATGATCTGGGTTTACTCGCACCAGACTTGTGTGATCACCCGTTTTTACAAAAAAAAAAGGATATCTTCATGGGTCAAGCTGGTAAAGTCTTTGGTACTGATACAAGAGGTGTAGATCGTGCCCTTCTTGGTCCCCTACTTGCATGGCCTAGTCTCAACCTGTCCTAATTCTATTTTTTTTCCAAAAATCATAAGCATAAGCTCTAGTCTTTGTAGATTAAAGCATATGCACAATTATAATGCAACAGGAGTGCTAGAAACCTGTGTCATTTATCGGGTTCATTAAACTTACCTTTTGCGCACTTTTTTAATTCCGATATTCTTAGTTACTAAGTTGGTATGCTGGTTCGGTCAACACATATCGATATGGAAGCTGTTGATGCCGAGTCACTTTCTTTAAATGCCGGGGAAACGGACGTCCTCCTCATCGGACTCCTGTAAGAAAAGTTTTCGGAGACCGGATGCTCCGACGCTCAAGTTAGTCACTCGGGAACAGACGAGAACTGACTAGCGGAAGGAAGCTAGAAAGTTAGGGTTTAACTAGTAGGAAGAAGCTAGAAAAACCAGAGTTCTTGGATCCCTACTTACAGTGAGAGTGTGCGCTTTTATACCTGTTCGAAGATACACCCTTTCATTCTGAAAGATTGCTGATTTCAAGGTACCCCATCCAATAACGGACAAAAAGATGAGGCTGACATGATAGGTCGTACCATTCCCATACATGTCGGAGGTGTCCTGCGTCACCTGTCAGTACGGCTTCACATGTGTCTGGCGTCTGTGGTTACGCCTGGTGCGCACCGTTGCCGGATGTGACCGCACACAGTTGTAGACGGGTGGTGAACTGTACGCTGTAACGGGGTATGGTCATGCACAGTCGCAGACATGCGATGGATCATACGCCGTTATGAGGTATGGCCACACGCTGCTACGGATGTATGGTGGACCACGTGGGCATGCCAGGTGGCCCGAGGCTGTAGGTTGCTGGGCTCAAGGGCCAGACCACGTATCGAGCACTGTTCATGCAACCCGAGACCGAGGGGGTCTCGAGGGTTAAGATACTGTTCATAGAGCTCGGGAGCTGTGGCTCGAGGCCGAGATTGGAACTCGAGGCCGAGTACTGTTCATGCAGCCCGAGATCGAGGGGGTCTCGGGAGTTGAGATACTGTTCATAGAGCCCGGGAGCTGTGGCTCGAGGCCGAGACTGGAACTCGAGGCCGAGCACTGTTCATGCAGCCCGAGACCGAGGGGGTCTCGAGGGTTGAGATACTGTTCATAGAGTCCGGGAGCTGTGGCTCGAGGCCAAGACTGGAACATGAGGCTGAGCACTATTCATGCAGCTCGAGACCGAGGGGGTCTCGGGGGTTGAGATACTGTTCATAGAGCCCGGAAGCTGTGGCTCAAGGCTGAGACTGGAACTCGAGGCCGAGCACTGTTCATGCAGCCCGAGATTAGGGGGGGGTCTCGGGGGTTGAGATACTGTTCATGAAATCCGATACCGAGGGGGGCTTAGGAGGCCGAGAGGGCCTCCATCAGTCGTCGTTACCATTTATTCTGACGACGTTGGATCAGCCATATCACATGTCCCCTCGCCCCTGAGACGAAGCGGGCCCACCCCAGCAAGGCGAAAGGGGTGTCACCTCCCACGTGGCTGATCTCCATCCTTTGCGAACTACCTCTGGGCACGTGTCCCCGAATGCTGCGATGACTTTATGCAGGTGACATAGGGGATGTGAAAGGGCGGCCACTACCATCCACCCGATCTGCGACGATTGTCCTCGAGGCAAGGTTGATCCTTCGAAGTCTATGAGGAAAGTCACGCCATCATTGCCCATCATAACAATGACGTCAGCGGCATCCCATCATTGGCCGGAGGCAGATCGTATCACGCGCCGAGCGATCACCGAGGTAGCCCAGCCTATGGTGGGGGTCCACGTGGCTGATGAGACAAGGCGAGACAATTTGAAACTGAATAAAACTCGGGTGGAGGTTGAATCTGGCCACACTGCTCCTGCCATCGTTGTCTTCTTCCTCTGATCCTCTGATCCTCTGCCTCCTGGCCTTCCCTGCAACCTGATAGCCTGCGCACGCCATTTTCTTCCTCAGGTCAGCTCTTCGTCTCTTCTAGACCTCTATGTTCCTTTTTCTAGCAATGAGCTCCCAATCCTGGACCTCGGAGGACGATTTAGAGAATCATTCTTCTTCCGAGAGGCCTCGAGCTTCTCCTTCTCCTTCTCCTCCTCTTGAGTGGTCCTCTGATTCGGAGGACCACGTCCCTCTGGCCCAGCGGTAGGTCACCGGTGAGGCTCCCGCAGGGAGATGCCCGACGGCGGCTGGTAGGGCCCATCGAGGAGACACCGGATGGAGGTTGGCACCTCCTCGAGGGTGGGGGCAAAATCCCTGAAGGGGGTCGCCTCCACGGTAACATGCCAGGATTTGGCAAACATCCGGGCCCGTTATCAAATCCCTCGGGATGTCGGGCTCTATCTCCCAACTCCCGATGATAGAGTGATTTCTTCTCGACCCGGCCGAGTGGCCGTTTATGAAATTTCCCTGAGGGTGGGCCTCCGCCTACCCTTACCTCCTTTTTTCATTAGCCTCCTTGACTATTACTCCTTGACCCCTTCTCAACTGGTCCCAAACTCCCTTCGGGTCGTTAGTGCCTTCATCGTCCTCTGCCATCACCTCCACGTTACCCCCCGAGTCTCCCTCTTTGGCTCTTTCTACATCCTTCGGGCTCAGAAGGGTTGGTGGCTATTCCAGCCCCAACCCGACAAAGTCCTTAAGCTTCTTCTTTTACCTTCGTCAAGGGATGAAAATTTCGATTTTTCTTTGTCAATCTGGACCAAGTTAAGCCCCGGTGGGGGGACCCCGACCTCCGAGGTAACACGAATTCCACCGTCCTTCCTGGAGACAAAGAAGCGTTGGGGCAGTTGTTGACTACCGACATCCCTAGGACAACCTGCTTCTAACAGAGGAAAACCTCCAGTCGGCGGGTCTTATCTCCCACCATGGTAAGTCTCCCTCATACTTAGTCAAAGTCTTCATGTTTCATTTTTTTTTGCTGACCCCGACTGATGCTATACAGCCATGAAGGTCCCGACCCATAGACTCATGAGGGCCGCCGCCAAGAAGAGGGCCTAGGAGGGGCCGAGCGAGGGGCAGCAAACACCGGCCCCGAAACATCCGGCAGTATGGGTGCCTAAACCGCCCATACTGCAAGAGCCTCTGACCGCCCCGAAGATCGATCTGATGGCTGACACCCCGCCAGAAAGGGCGGTAGCCGAGGGGGCAACGACAGAGGAGCCGGCCACGGAGGAGCTGGCGATAGCGGAGGAGCCGGCGATAGTGGAGGAGCCCCCTGCTCCCAGCGGACTAGCCCCCACCGAGGCGACAAGAAGTTGGGGTGCGGGACCGTCAGGGGCAGCAAGTCCGCCCCCCGAGCATACACCAGGAAGCAGCCCTCCACGCACCGAGTCCGAGACCGCCAAGGCTACTGGAGGAAATGGAGTCAGGCCGAGGCCATCTTGGGACTCATTTTGAACGATGGGCGCTGGGTGGAGCGACTTATCTCACCAGTCCTCGTGCCCGAGGTCCAGGAAGAACTTAGCCATTTGAAGGCGGCTGCATTCTTCCGAGAGTCCTACGCGGCCCTGGTTAAAGTAAGTAGTCTTGCAGCCCCTTACCTTTATATTTTCTTTTCCTCTTCTTTTCCCTTTTTTTGACATGAGGCTTACATG
This sequence comes from Calamus simplicifolius, assembly GCA_900491605.1. Classification (NCBI taxonomy): domain Eukaryota; kingdom Viridiplantae; phylum Streptophyta; class Magnoliopsida; order Arecales; family Arecaceae; genus Calamus; species Calamus simplicifolius. The sequence continues at coordinate 62,949 of UESW01004878.1, forward strand.
TAGATTGCAAACTCCCTGACGGTTACAAGGGAGGCCGTCCATGGGGGAACAACCCTCATACGGGAGGTCCGATAGGAGGCCGAGGAGGCTCGTGCTCGATCTGAGGCGACTAAGAGGGCCCTAGAGTCGGCCAGGGTTGCCTGGGCCAATGAGATAAAGGCGGCCGAGAGCCGAGAGAGGCTGAGGCCAGCCGTTTATGGGCAGCACTCAGTCAGCTGATGGTGGCCGAAGGCACCATCGCGGCAAGGGACTTGCATATTTAAGAATTGACCTTAACCACCCAGGCGGCCGAGAATTGGGCGGGCGAGGCTGAGGAGAGGGCGAAGGAGGCCGAGGAGGAAGTGGGTCATGCCTTGGAGGCTGAGAGGGCAGCAGCGATATCTCTAGCTGTGGAGAAAGAAGCTCGAGCTGCCGAGGTGGAGACAGCTGTTGAGGCCAGGGCTGTCAGGACCATAGAAGAGTTTAGGGTGTCCGAGCGCTTTATGGATGAGCTGGCCGAAGCTTCGGCGGAAGCATATCTCCAAGGGTTTCAGTGTGGAAAGGAAAAAGTTGCCCGAGACCTGAACATTCCTCAGGCCCTTGTGGTCGAGCCGGAGCATCTTTCCGAAGTTGCCTCGTCTGATTACGAGCCTGCGTCGGCCGAGCCATGAACTTCAAGTTGTACTTTTTTATCATCATTTTTTTTTGCAAGTCCGACTTGGTCGGTGTTTTGTAAACACTTCAAATTAATGAAGTATGTTGACCCCAGATTGATTTTGATGATTACAAAATAAATTAAGCAATTCTAAGATTGATACAGGGAAGTTCGGTCGCCTTGCAAGTAAGTATCTTCATGCAAAATTGACTGGTAAGAAAGTACTTTATTTTACTTTGCTTTAGATATTTTTATTTTGCTTGAAGTTAACTGGTTAGCTAGCTTGTTCTTTCAATTAGCTAGCTGGCATGCCCCTCAGCTAACTAAAATGCTCATCTCAGTTAGATGGCCGAACGTCCTCCTTTTTTAGCTAGCTGGTGAGTTAGTTTATTAGCTAGCTGGAGCCCTTTCAGCTAACTAAGAAACTTGTCTCAGGTGCCTGGCCGAACGTCCTTTTCTTTTAGTCAACTGGTGAGCTAGCTTGTTAGCTAGCTGGAATTCCTTCAGCTAACTGATTTGCTCGTCACAGTGCATTGGCCGAACACCCTCCAATTTTAGCTAGCTGGCTGGATGTCTTGTTAGCTAACTGAAACTCCTTCTAGCTAGCTGACGTTTCTTTTAGTTAACTGCTTAGCTAACTATTTCATCCTGGAGCTAACTGCTCAGCTAACTGATTTTCACAGGGAACGTCTCAGCCGTGGGGATTCAAAATTTAGTTAACTAAAGAGCTAGCTGACTGTTGGTTAGTTAGCTGGAGAGTTAACTATTATATCAGAACGGATGGCTGCCCTTTTGCTCAGTTAGCTGGAGAGCTAACTAAGCTGGATGGACAACATATTGCTTTTGCTTCTAGTTAGCTCGTGAGCTAACTGGCCATTCTTCAGTTAGCTATTCAGCTAACTAGCTGTCTTGTTCTTCTCCTGCAGCCGAGTGGATTTCAAATTAAGTTAGCTGGAGAGCTAACTATGATAGCATGAATTTTTCTCTGCCGTTACTTTTTCTCTGTTAGTTAGCTAAAGAGCTAACTGACTTTCGCTTAGTTAGCTGCCAAGCTAACTGATGTGCTGCCTCAGGACGATTCTTTTGTTGTGACCTCTCTGGTTAGCTAACTGATTAGCTAGCTGAGGTTTCTTGCTTTACTCTTGGACGATGGCATTCATATCCTCAGCTACCTGGAGCCTTTTTTTAATCGCCGCCTAAGCTTTTAAGAGTGCTCTTTCTTCTCTCTCTCTATTGCTATTTCAAGCTATATTTAACTTTTGATTTTTGAATTTTTACAGTGCTCATCCTTCCTCAAATGGAGATCTGCATTCAATGCTTAAGGGAAACATGTTTAACGGTTATATTTTCTTCCCGTTATTATTTCCATTTATTTCTTATGTATCTAACGGATATCTTCTTGTTAGATGGATTATAAATAGCTGGGATTAGAAGCACACCTAGACGATTTTTGAAAAAGAAATTTCAAAGAGAGAAAAATCCAAGAAAAGAGCCTTCATTGCATATTTGTTGAGTGGTTGCTGTGCATTCAAGTTCATTCCTTGCTCCGAAAGGTCGTCCGAATCATTGAAGCTTTTCAAGCATTCAAGACTTCAGCTGCTTCAACCTAGTTCATTTATTGCTGAGTTTATTGCTTCAAAAGTTGTAAAGTATATTCTGAATATTTGCTCATTGTAGGAGCTTCTCCTTTACATACTCTGATTATCTTGTAAAAGGGTTAGTGAACCCTGGTTTGTTGTTGGCTTCCTTGTGCCATTGAAACAAGAGGACTAGCCTAGGTTTGGCTAGGGGTTTTTGGCTTCCTTGTGCCGTGAAACAAGAGGACTAGCCTAGGTTTGGCTAGGGGTTTTTGGCTGCCTTGTGCCGTATAAACAAGAGGGCTAGCCTGGTTCGGCTAGAGGTTGTAATCGTTGTGATACGATTAGTGGAATTCCCAAAGGTTTTGGGGAGTGGATGTAGGTGCTGAGTTTGGCACCGAACCACTATAAACTTCTGTGTGTTTGTGGTTGTTTGCTTTTCTATTATTATTCTGTGCACCCCACTTCACCGCTGCAAATCAAATTAGGGTTAAAAGCACATATATCTGCATAGCTATTAAATTTTTTTTAAATAACCCAATTCACCCCCCTCTTGGGTTACTACATCTGGGCAACAAGTGGTATCAGAGCAGCGTGCTCTTGATTTCTATAGCTTTGATTAGCTTGGAGCCAAAGATCAATAGTAATCCCAATGAATTCCATGTTGATTGAAGGACAATCAACTAATAGACCACCTTTGTTCAATGGAACAAACTACACATATTGGAAAGCACGAATGAAAATCTTCATTCAAGCACTAGATTATGATTTATGGGGAATCATAATTAATGGACCTCACACACCCACTATTATGATTGAAAATGTTAATATTGCAAAACCTGAATCTGAATGGGATGAGCAAGACAAGAAATTAGCTCAATTAAATGCTAAGGCTATGAATGTTCTTTATTGCTCTCTTGATGCAAATGAGTTTAATCGCATATCTACTTGTATGTCTGCTAAGGAAATATGGGATAGACTTGAAGTCACCCATGAGGGTACAAATCAAGTCAAGGAATCCAAAATAAATATGCTTGTTCATAAGTATGAATTATTTAAGATGGATCCTGCTGAAAATATTACTGATATGTTTACAAGATTTACTGACATTATTAATGGATTGAAAAGTCTTGGAAAATCTTATGCTAACAGTGATCTTGTTAGAAAAATTTTAAGATCTTTACCTAGGACATGGGAAGCAAAAGTCACAGCAATTCAAGAAGCAAAAGATCTCAACAATTTATCACTTGAAGAGTTGGTTGGTTCTTTGATGACTCACGAGCTTCAGCAACGACAACATATTGATGAAGATGATTCAAAGAGAAGGACCATGGCATTGAAGAGTGCAACTCAAGAAGATGAGAGTGAAGAAACCACAAGTGACAGTGAGAAAGATGATGATATGGCACTTATTTCAAGGAAATTTAAAAAGTTCATGAAGAAAAAAAGATTTGGAAAAAGAAAGCATTTTGTCAAAGGAGATCATAGCAAAGATAAGGAAAAGAGTGAACCTCCTACATGCTATGAGTGTAAGAAGCCTGGACACATCAGACCAGATTGTCCACTATTAAAGAAGGCATCTAGAAGAATAAAGAAAAAGGCAATGATGGCCACTTGGAGCGACAGTGAAGCTACAAGTTCAGAAAATGAAGAGAAAACTGAAGTTGCCAATGTTTGCTTCATGGCTGATAATGATGAGGTAAGCCCTAACTTTTTAGATGACTTTACCTTTGATGAATTACAATGTGCATTTTATGAACTTATTGATGATTTTGCAAATTTAAGTTCAAAAAGCAAAGAATTGAAAAATGAAATCAAAAATCTTACTCTTGAAAAAGAAAGAATTTCAAAGGATAATGAATCATTGTTAAAGGAAAACCAAGATTTGAAAAATGAAGTGATAAATTAAAACCAATTGTTGATAGATTTAGTCTAAGTTCAGAAAAATTAGAAATGATTTTAAATAGTCAAAGAGCTGTTTACAATAGAGCTGGTCTTGGATACAATACTTGAAAGACAAAAATTTTTGAAAAATATTTATGAGCATGCTGATGATTCTACTAAAATTACATGTTTTAAATGTGGAAAAATTGGACACAAAGCTTATATTTGTCAAACACAAAAGATAAGGAAAATATGGATCCCAAAAGGAACCATTTTGACTAACCCTAAAGGACCCAAGAAAGCTTGGGTACCTAAGAACAAAAATTGAAATTGTGTATGCAGGTGTGTCTTGCAACCCGAGCAATTAAAAGACAATGGTACTTGGACAGCGGGTGCTCAAGACACATGACCGGTGATGAATCACAATTCATCACTTTGGAAGCAAAAGATGGAGGTGTTGTTACTTTCGGTGATAATGGCCAAGGAAAAATAATTGGCATTGGAAAAATAGGTATCACACCTCATGCTTATATTGATAATGTTTTGCTTGTGAAAGGTTTGAAACACAATTTACTTAGCATTAGTCAATTATGTGACAAAGGATTTAATGTTACATTTGAATCATCCTTATGCATTGTTAAAAATCCTGCTAATGAAAACATGAGATTTGTTGGTCAAAGGCATGGTAATGTATACATTGTTAATTTAAATGATTTGCATGATCAAAATATTGATTGCCTAGTTGCTACTAATAATAAAACTGATAATAGTTGGTTATGGCATCGTAGGCTAGCTCATGCAAGCATGGATTTACTATCTAAATTAATTAAAAAGGATTTAGTACATGGTTTGCCAAAACTTGTTTTTGAAAAAGATAAGATTTGTAATGCTTGTCAATTTGGAAAACAAACCCGAGTTTCTTTTAAATCAAAGAATTTTGTTTCAACCACTAGACCGTTGGAGCTCTTGCATATGGATTTATTCGGTCCTACAAGAACCACTAGTCTAGGAGGTAAAAGATACGGTTTGTTATTATTGATGATTTCTCTCGCTTTACATGGGTTTTATTTCTAGCTAGTAAAGATGAAGCATTTCGTCATTTCAAAAATTATTTAAAAGAATTACAAACGAAAAGAATTCTTCTGTTTTGTCAATACGAAGTGATCATGGAAAAGAATTTGAAAATAAATCTTTTGAAGAATTTTGTAATGAAAATGGAATTGAACATAATTTTTCTGCACCAAGAACACCACAACAAAATGGAGTAGTTGAAAGAAAGAATAGAACATTAGAGGAAATGGCGCGTACCATGTTGTGTGAAAGCAATCTTCCTAAATATTTTTGGGCAGAAGCTATTAACACTGCATGTTATGTTTTAAATCGTGCATTAATCAGACCTGTTTTGAAAAAGACTCCATATGAACTTTGGAAAGGAAGAAAACCTAATATAAGTTACTTTCATGTTTTTGGATGTCGATGTTTTGTATTAAATAATGGAAAATCAAACCTTGATAAATTTGATGCTAAGTCTGATGAAGGAATTTTTCTCGGATATTCTTTACATAGTAGAGCTTTTAGAATATTCAACAAAAAGACTTTAGTAGTTGAAGAATCAATTCATGTTATCTTTGATGAATCTAATGATCTTCCATCAAGGAAGGGAAAAGGTATAAATGATGCAGATGACATTGAAGATCAATTCAAGGACATCACATTAAAGGATAAGAAGATACACAAGAGGTAAGTGAAGAAGAGAACGCTGACCTACCTGAAGCCTCACAAGGTAATGATGAATTAGAAAGAGGATGGAGGTATGTTCTTAGTCACCCTAAAGATCAAATTATTGGTGATCCTTCTCAAGGAGTGAGAACTAGATCATCATTTAGAGATGCTTGTAATAATTTAGCATTTGTATCTAAAATTGAACCTAAATGTTATGATGATGCTAAAATGATGTTGATTGGATTAATGCCATGCATGAGGAACTTAACCAATTTGAAAGAAATAATGTTTGGACTCTTATTGAAAGACCTCATGATCATCAAATTATTGGAACTAAATGGGTTTATAGAAACAAATTAGATGAACATGGTAATATAATTAGAAATAAGGCAAGATTAGTAGCTAAGGTTATAATCAAGAAGAGGGAATTGATTTTGATGAAACTTATGCCCCTGTTGCTAGATTAGAAGCTATTAGATTACTTCTTGCTTATGCTTGTTATATGAATTTTAAATTATATCAAATGGATGTTAAAAGCGCTTTCTTGAATGGATATATTGCTGAACAAGTTTTTGTGGAACAACCACCCGGATTTGAAAATCATCTGTTTCCAAACCACGTTTTCAAATTAAACAAAGCTTTGTATGGTTTGAAACAAGCGCCCCGGGCATGGTATGAAAGATTAAGCAAATTCTTGATTAGTAATGATTTTATTCGAGGAACTGTGGATACAACTTTATTTATTAAAAGGCAAAATAAAGATATATTAGTTATTCAAATCTATGTTGATGATATCATATTTGGTGCCACTAATGAATCTTTGTGCAAAGACTTTGCTAAGCTTATGCAGGGAGAGTTCGAGATGAGTATGATGGTGAGCTGACCTACTTCCTCGGACTTCAAATTAAACAAAGCAAAGATGGGATCTTCATAAGCCAATCCAAATATACCAAAGAAATGATCAAGAAGTTTGGCATGGAGACATCCAAGAGTATCGGTACCCCTATGAGCTCATCATGTAGACTTGAAACTTATAATTCTGAAAAATCTGTTGATTTAAAATTATATAGAGGTATGATTGGATCTTTGTTATATTTAACTGCTAGTAGGCCAGATATTTTATTTAGTGTTTGCATGTGTGCAAGATATCAAGCCAATCCTAAAGAATCACACTTGCTTGCTGTTAAAAGAATATTTAAATATTTAAATGGAACAATAAATTTGGGTATATGGTATGATAAACAATCTAGCATTGATTTAATAGGATACACTGATTCAGACTTTGCTGGATGTAAATTAGATAGGAAATCAACCACTGGAACTTGCCAGTTTCTAGGTGTTAACTTAATTTCATGGTTTAGCAAAAAGCAAACTTCAGTAGCACTATCTACGGCCGAGGCCGAGTATGTTGCAGCTGGGAGTTGCTGTGCTCAAATCTTATGGATTAAGCAACAACTAGAAGATTATGGTATTAAACAAAAAGCCATACCTATAAAATGTGATAATACAAGTGCAATTAGTTTAACTAAAAATCCTATTCAACATTCCAGAACTAAACATATTGAAATTAGACATCATTTCATTAGAGATCATGTTAACAATGGAAATGTTGTTATTGAATTTTTAAATACTGAAAAACAAATTGCTGATATTTTTACTAAGCCACTTGATGAAACAAAATTTTATGAAATCAGAAGAGAATTAGGGATGTTTGATCCAACCATTTAATGAATCATTTAATGAAGTGATATGATATCTAAAGTTATGACATCTTTAAATCACATCAATCAAAGGAATTTCATGTCAAATTAAATGCTTGTTGTAAGGCTTTATGTCTTTTCAAATTAATAAAAGCTATGTTCTTTGAATTCTTCCAACCACCGGCCGTTTGAAAAGCTTTTTTTTTCTTTTGATGGCAGCTAACTGACCAGGCAACCAAACAGTCACCTGGCCAGTTAACCATCAAGCCTATTCCTATATAACCTTTTTTTCCACTCGTTTCTTTTCAAATCAGCCGTCTCCTTCATCCCTCATTCAAACTCCAACCGAGCGTCTTCTCCATCTCTCATTCTCAACCCTTTCTTTCATTCCTTCCATTAATCCTTCCTTCCATTCAACCTATTAATCTATCTAGAAGAAGTTGATGGCTCCCAAGAAGAAGGCAGTCGCTAGAGATGACGATTGTGCCGATCTTCGCCGGAAGTCTTCCACGTCTTCTACTCAAATCAACTCCCTACTTGCTTCAAAATCTTTTGCTCATGGGAGGTTAGTAGACTTTAACTTTTTAGAACAAGAAGGTTTTAAAATCGGTAATCTGTTAGTTAAACAAGGATGGGACAAACTTTTATCTACCAAAAGACCTATTTATCCTGAACTTATTAAGGAATTCTATGAAAACATTTCCTTTGGTAGTGGAACTATCTCTTCCATTGTGAAAAAGACTAAAATAGACCTAGACGGTAAAATTAGGATCTGCTTTGAAAATTCCATCTGAAGGTTTCTTAGAAATTCTCCCTAGTGAACGCGGATATAAGATTGGCCTAATCCTTAATATAGATGATACTGAAGCTAGTAAGATTGAAACGTTAGATGCAAATATGTTATCTGTGAAAATCGGCTTTTCCATAGTATCATTGCTAAGATTCTCGCCCCTCGTGCTGGATCATTTAATGTGGTAAATGATAGGGACATTTGCTTAATGTATGATATCTTAATAGAAGACCCTGTTGATTTACCTGAATTAATGATGACCGTTATGAGAGAATCTTTGTCCAGATCTAAGGCTGCTTTGCCCTACGGAATGTTTCTCACATATGTTTTTGAGTTTTTTGGTATTAAACTTAAAGGAGAAACTGCAGTGGCATTACGTCACTCTGACGTTTTTAATGCTCATTCACTGCACCGTATGGACTTTGCTAAAAGGGATGGTATTTGGTTAAAAGTTAGATCTAGAACAGGACAATCTAGTATGCCACCGCCTACTGTGAATCAATCTGCCTGTTCCCCTCAAAACTTTTTCACTTATGACTTCAGCCAACCTAATCCGTATCTTGCTGCTATGACAGCTGACCAAAACCCTTTTCTACCTGATCCACCTGAAATCAATGTTTCTGGATCATCTTTTCGCAATGACAACCCTGCTCCTGCTCCTTTTCCAACTGTTAGATTATGTGATGATCAACTCCGTCATATTATCAATGAATTGACCCTTGCCACTTCTAGTCGAAGCTCTGGTGACAGTGCTTCTTCTGTCAATGATCAGACTCTTGTACCACATATTTCTTCTGTTTTTGAAAACATGTCTCAATTTAAACTCATTCTTGAAAGGCTTGTTCATGATGTGAACATTCTTAATGGAAGAGTTTTTCATCACAACGAATCTGTCATGGAACGGATCCTGAAGAGATAAATTTACTTAAAAGCAAGCTTGAAAACTTTGAGACTAAGGCAGAGTGGGTAGAATATCAAATGAGATCGAGCCAGACCCAGACCCGGGATGCAGCAAACGCTGTTGATCATTGGACTGCAACCCTCTCAAGGCTGAGTCAACTCATGGAGACTCTCATCACTTGTTCTGCCGCCTCTGCGCCTGATGCTTCTTTTTCTCATCCGCACCTTTTCACTCCACCGTCACGGCCCTCCTCCGTCAAGCCTGAATCTTCAAGCAAGCCAAATGTTTCTTCAGTGCATATTTCTTCATCTGATGACGACAAGTGATTGTACTTAACTTATTTTGTAGTATTTGAACAAACTTGTTATGCTTGTTTATGTTTATGCTCTATGACTTGAAACAATGACATGTAATATCTATTATCTTGTACTGATCTGCATGACTGTTTTAATTATGCAATGAATGTTAACATCTCCTTGATCTATTATGCTTAAAGTTATTGCAAGACTCTTCAAACTTCTTTTTGATTAATGACAAAAAGGGGGAGAAGAATGTTGCTTGCATACATTAAGGAATGGAGTAAAATAGTAACTCCATATATTCAGGGGAGAAAAGAAAAAGATTTCACTTATTTAATTTGACAGGGGGAGAAATTAATGTTTTCTGATTACTCCTGTTTACTTATTAAACTTCCATATATACACTTGCTCTTTATATGCTTAAAGGTTTTGTCATCATCAAAAAGGGGAGATTGTTGACCCCAGATTGATTTTGATGATTACAAAACAAATTAAGCAATTCTAAGATTGATACAGGGAAGTTCGGTCGCCTTGCAAGTAAGTATCTTCATGCAAAATTGACTGGTAAGAAAGTACTTTATTTTACTTTGCTTTAGATATTTTTATTTTTGCTTGAAGTTAACTGGTTAGCTAGCTTGTTCTTTCAATTAGCTAGCTGGCATGCCCTCAGCTAACTAAAATGCTCATCTCAGTTGATGGCCGAACGTCCTCCTTTTTTAGCTAGCTGGTGAGTTAGTTTATTAGCTAGCTGGAGCCCTTTCAGCTAACTAAGAAACTTGTCTCAGGTGCCTGGCCGAACGTCCTTTTCTTTTAGTCAACTGGTGAGCTAGCTTGTTAGCTAGCTGGAATTCCTTCAGCTAACTGATTTGCTCGTCACAGTGCATTGGCCGAACACCCTCCAATTTTAGCTAGCTGGCTGGATGTCTTGTTAGCTAACTGAAACTCCTTCTAGCTAGCTGATTTCTTTTAGTTAACTGCTTAGCTAACTATTTCATCCTGGAGCTAACTGCTCAGCTAACTGATTTTCAGGGAACGTCTCAGCCGTGGGATTCAAAATTTAGTTAACTAAAGAGCTAGCTGACTGTTGGTTAGTTAGCTGGAGAGTTAACTATTATATCAGAACGGATGGCTGCCCTTTTGCTCAGTTAGCTGGAGAGCTAACTAAGCTGGACGGACAACATATTGCTTTTGCTTCTAGTTAGCTCGTGAGCTAACTGGCCATTCTTCAGTTAGCTATTCAGCTAACTAGCTGTCTTGTTCTTCTCCTGCAGCCGAGTGGATTTCAAATTAAGTTAGCTGGAGAGCTAACTATGATAGCATGAATTTTTCTTTGCCGTTACTTTTTCTTGTTAGTTAGCTAAAGAGCTAACTGACTTTCGCTTAGTTAGCTGCCAAGCTAACTGATGTGCTGCCTCAGGACGATTCTTTTGTTGTGACCTCTCTGGTTAGCTAACTGATTAGCTAGCTGAGGTTTCTTGCTTTACTCTTGGACGATGGCATTCATATCCTCAGCTACCTGGAGCCTTTTTTTTAATCCCCGCCACCTAAGCTTTTAAGAGTGCTCTTTCTTTTTCTCTCTCTCTCTGCTATTTCAAGCTATATTTAACTTTTGATTTTTGAATTTTTACAGTGCTCATCCTTCCTCAAATGGAGATCTGCATTCAATGCTTAAGGGAAACATGTTTAACGGTTATATTTTCTTTCCGTTATTATTTCATTTATTTCTTATGTATCTAACGGATATCTTCCTGTTAGATGATATAAATAGCTGGGATTAGAAGCACACCTAGACGATTTTTGAAAAAGAAAGTTCAAAGAGAGAAAAATCCAAGAAAGAGCCTTCATTGCATATTTGTTGAGTGGTTGCTGGGCATTCAAGTTCATTCCTTGCTCCGAAAGGTCGTCCGAATCATTGAAGCTTTTCAAGCATTCAAGACTTCAGCTGCTTCAACCTAGTTCATTTATTGCTGAGTTTATTGCTTCAAAAGTTGTAAAGTATATTCAGAATATTTGCTCATTGTAGGAGCTTTTCCTTTACATACTCTGATTATCTTGTAAAAGGGTTAGTGAACCCTGGTTTGTTGTTGGCTTCCTTGTGCCATTGAAACAAGAGGACTAGCCTAGGTTTGGCTAGGGGTTTTTGGCTTCCTTGTGCCGTGAAACAAGAGGACTAGCCTAGGTTTGGCTAGGGGTTTTTGGCTGCCTTGTGCCATATAAACAAGAGGGCTAGCCTGGTTCGGCTAGAGGTTGTAATCGTTGTGATACGATTAGTGGAATTCAAAGGTGTTGGGGAGTGGATGTAGGTGCTGAGTTTGGCACCGAACCACTATAAACTTCTGTGTTTGTGGTTGTTTGCTTTTCTGTTGTTATTATGTGCACCCCACTTCACCACTGCAAATCAAATTAGGGTTAAAAGCACATATATCTGCATAGCTATTAATTTTTTTAAATAACCCAATTCACCCCCCTCTTGGGTTACTACATCTGGGCAACAAATTATAATTTTTCCTTCAATGAGAATTGTCTTTACCCAATTGTAGCTTCTATCCCAAGTCCTTTGGCTGCCGACGTGGGACCCTTAGGGGCTTCATCGGTACCGAGGAGCAACCTTTAATTCATTCTCGAATAACCTCGACTTAGCCATGTAGGACCGAATCATGGAGTCGAGGAAGATGGACTTCCGGGGACCGATGGAGCATTGGACTCGGAAGGCTGAGATAGACTGGAGCTTCTAGGGGCCAATTGCATGTTGCTTTGCCAGTGGTACACTAGGCTTTGTGCCTGGCTGGCCCAGCGCTCTTTGCCTAGCTGGCTCAGGGCTTTAGGTGCCGAGCTGGTCTCGGGCTTTAGTTGTCGATCAGGGTCGGGCTTGTTGTTGAGAGCCGATGGTGCATCGCTCTGCCAGTGGTACACTGGGCTTTGTGCCTGGCTGGTCCAGGGTTTTTTGCCTGGCTGGTCCAGGGCTTTAGGTGCCGAGCTAGCCACGGGCTTTAGTTGCCGACCGGGGTCAGGCTTGTTGTTGAGAGTCAATGGTACATCGCTCTGCCAATGGTACACTGGGCTTTGTGCCTGGCTGGCCCAGGGCTTTTGCCTGGCTGGCCCAGGGCATTAGGTGTCGAGCTGGCCTCAGGCTTTAGTTGCTGATCGGGGTCGGACTTGTTGTTGAGAGCCGATGGTACATTGCTCTGCTAGTGGTACACTGGGCTTTGTGCCTGGCTAGCCCAGGGCTTTAGGTGCCGCACTAGCTCGGGCTTTAGTTGCCGACCGGGGTTGGGCTTGTTGTTGAGAGCCGATGGTACATCGCTCTGCCAGTGGTACACTGGGCTTTGTACTTAGCTGGCCTAGGGCTTTTGCCTGGCTGGCCCAGGGCTTTAGGTGCCGAGCTGGCCTCGGGCTTTAGTTGTCGATCGGGGTCGGGCTTGTTGTTGAGAGCCGATGGTACATCGCTCTGCCAGTGGTATACTGGACTTTGTGCCTGGCTGGCCCAGGGCTTTTTGCCTGGCTGGCCCAGGGCTTTAGGTGCCGAGCTGGTCTCGGGCTTTAGTTGCCGACCGGGGTCGGGCTTGTTGTTGAGAGCCGATGGTACATCGCTCTGCCAGTGGTACACTGGGCTTTGTACCTGGCTGGCCCAGGACTTTTTGCCTGGCTAGCCCAGGTCTTTAGTTGTCGAGCTGACCTCGGGCTTTAGTTGCCGACCGGGGTCGGGCTTATTGTTGAGAGCCGATGGTACATCGCTTTGCCAGTTGTACACTGGGCTTTGTGCCTAGGTGGCCCAGGGCTTTTTGGTTAAAAAACTAAGATACTAGAACTCAAGTTTATTAATATGAAATGAGGGGCAAAAATCCAAAAGAATATAGCATGGTATTTATTAATACTGATAATACCGACGAAGATTGTCAGCATTCCACGTCCGGGGGAGCGGCCTCCCATCCATCTCTTCAATCTTGTATGCTCTGTGACGGAGTGCTTCGGTGATCCGGTAGGGCCCCTCCCAGTTCAGAGCTAGCTTGCCTCCTTTCGTCGGCTTCGAGACTTCGGCTCGTCGAAGGATCAGGTCTCCTGGCAGGAAAGTCTTAGGGCGCACGCGGGCGTTGTAATACTTGGCAGCTCGTTGTTAGTAGACCGTCATCCGAAGCCACGCTCGATCTCGCACCTCCTCCACCAGGTCGAGGTTGGCCCGCAGCCGGTCCAGGTTGTCTTCCTCACTATATGACTCCACCCGAGGACTCGGGGAGCCTATCTCCATCGGAATGACAGCCTCAGACCCAAAGACCAGGCTGAAAGGGGTCTCTTCGGTGGGGGCTCGTGGCATTGTATGGTATGCCCATAGCACATTATGGAGCTTCTCCACCCACCGTCCCTTGCAATCATCCAATCGGGTTCTCAGTCCTTGGAGAATGATGTGATTGGTTACCTCGGCCGCTCCGTTGGTCTGAGGGTGTCCGACGAAAGTGAGTCTCTGATGGATGCCCAGTTTGGTGCAGAATCCTTGGAAGGGTACATTATCGAACTGCCGGCCGTTGTCGGTGACCAGAGTGTGTGGTAGTCCGAACCGGCATATGATAGACTTCCAAAAGAAGGATCTCACCTTGCTCTCAGTGATCTTAGCAAGGGCTTCGGCCTCAATCCCCTTGGTGAAGTGATCGATGGCCACCAGGAGGAACTTGCGCTATCCGAAGGTTGGAGAGAATGGTCCCAAGATGTCCATACCCCACTGGATGAAGGGCCAAGGCACCACCAGGGGGGTTAGCTGAGATGTCAGCTGTCACTGAATATTGGCGTGGCGCTGGTAGCTATCATACTTCTTGACAAGCTTGGCCGCGTCTTCCCTCATGGTCAGCCAGTAATACCCCTACCGTAGGGCCTTGTAAGCTAGGGCTCTGCCCCCCAGATGACTCCCGCAGATGCCCTCATGGATTTCCGCAAGATGTAATCTGCTTCGGCTGGTCCAACGCACTTGAAGACCGGGTAAGAAAATGATCTTCGATAAAGCTTTTCGTCCATCATCAGGAACTTTGGGGCCCACCGTCTGAGTAGTCTGGCCTCAGTGGGGTCTTCGGGGAGAGTGTCGTCAGTCAAATATCATACGTAGACTTCCATCCAAGAGGGCCCTTGCTCGACAGGCAGTGCTTCATCCGCAGCTTCAATGCTTGGGGTCTGTAGGTGCTCCACATACGTCCTTCCCAGGGTCCCGTCGGCTGAGGTGGCCAAATGGGACAGCACGTTGGCCCTAGCATTCTCTGCTCGGAGGATATAGCTGACGCGTAAGTAAGAGAACCGAGAGGCTTGGGATTGCACCTTGCTCAGGTAACGGGACATGGTCGGGTCTCTGGCTTCGTATTCCCCAGCAACCTTCCCGGAGACAAACTGGGAGTCCGTGAAGGCCCTCAGACGATCCGCACCGAGCTCCCCGGCCAGCTTCATCCCCGCCAACATGGTTTCATATTCCGCTTGATTATTAGTGGCTAGAAAAAGAAACCGAAGGGCATACTCCACCACCTCCCTCTCGGGACTCGCGAGGATGAGCCTGGCTCTGCTTCCCTAAGAATTTGCTGCTCCGTCCACATGCAAGATCCATTCTTCCTTTCTTGCTTCCTCGGCCGAGGAGGACTCCATGCACGCCTCCGGACACGATTCCTCCGAACACTCCTCGGTCCAAGTGCGCTCGACCAAAAAATCAGCCAATACTTGGGACTTCATGGCAGACATCGGCTGGATAGACAAGTCAAACTCACTCAATTTGATGGCCCACTTGGCTAGCCAACCAGAGGTGTCAGGACGGGACAAGATTGTCCGAAGAGGTTGGTCCGTGAGTACCACGATGGGATGAGCTTGGAAGTAGGGTCGGAAGCGTTGGGCAGAGACCACCAGGGCGAAGACAATCTTCTCGGTCTTAGAATATCTAGTCTCGGCATCATGAAGTACCTTGCTGGTGTAGTAGACCGGCTTCTGCACTCCATCGGCATCCATACACACGAGCACAGAACTGACAGCCTCGAGGGAGGCTGCGAGATACAGGAAGAGCTCCTTCCTACCCCTTGGCTTGGACAACAGTGGGGGAGTGGATAAAAATTACTTCAACTCCTCAAAGGCATCCTGACATTCCTTTGTCCACTCGAAGTTGTTGACCTTGCGCAGCACCTTAAAGAAGGGCAGGCACCTTTCTGCCGATCTTGACATGAAGCGACTCAAGGCCGTCACCTTCTCAGTTAGGCGTTGCACCTCCTTTTATTAGCTGAGGGCCTCATATCCAAGATGGTCCGGATCTTATCGGGATTGGCTTCGATCCCCCACTGAGTCACCACAAAACCCAGAAACTTGCCTGCCGCCACCTCGAAGGAATACTTGCGGGGGTTCAGCCTCATCCGGTACTGGCGCAGGTTGTTAAAAGTCTCTGCAAGATCGGCGATGTGGTCAGCAGCATTGGTGCTCTTGGTCAGCATATCGTCCACGTACACCTCCATGTTACGCCCGATCTAGCCTCAAAGACTTTATTCATCAACCTCTGATAGGTGGCCCCAGCATTCTTCAGCCCAAACAGCATCACCTTGTAGCAGTAAATCCCTTTTTCAGTAATAAAGGAGGTGGCCTCTTCATCAGCTGGGTCCATTCTTATCTGGTTGTACCCCGAGAATGCATCCATGAAGCTGAGAGATTCGTGTCCAGACGTAGCATCCACTAGCTGGTCGATCCGGGGCAGTGGGAAACTATCTTTGGGGCACGCCTTATTGAGATCGGTGAAGTCCACGCACACCTCCATCTCCCGCTGGCCTTGCAAACCATCACAATATTCACCAGCCAGTCGGGTAGTGCACCTCACGGACGTGACCGGCTGCCAACAGCTTTCGCACCTCCTCGTCCATGGCCTTCTGTCTATCAGGGGCGAAGCTCCTCTTCTTCTGACGAATGGGTCGGCACTCCGGCTTGACATTGAGCTGGTGGGTAATCACTTCTTCTGGAATGCCTGGCATGTTGAATGTCGACCAGGCGAAGACGTCGGCATTGGCTCACAAGAAAGTGAGGAGCTGGCTGTGGGCTTCCTTCGGGAGCAGAGCTCTGACCTGGATTGTCTTTGATGGGTCCTCTCCAAGAGGGAAGGCCAACAGGCGCTCAGCCGGCTCTCCTCTTCTCTCCAGGTCTCGAGGGTCCAGCGCTTCTGTTGCGGGTGTAGGCATCACTCCCTGTGGACTAGGGGCCATGTGGCAGCAAAGTGCGGGTGGGTTCTGCTCCCCCCGCATCTCCCCAACTCCTTCACTAGTGGAAAACCTCACGAGTAGCCTCTTGGGGGAGATGATAGCATCCAAAAGATTAAGTCCAGGTCTTCTGAGGATAGCATTATAGGCGAGGGGTACCCGGACCACCAGAAAGCTCATGAAGACTGTACTTTGGAGCAGGGCCATGCTAGCTATGACAGGAAGAGTGATCTCCCCCTCGACCTTCATGGAATCTCCAGTGAACCCCATCAGGGGCTTGGCGATAGGCCGAAGCAGGTCAGGTGACATGTTCATGCGAATGAAAGTATCATAACTCAAAACATCCACCGAGCTCCCACTATCAACCAGAATTCTTTTTATAGGATGCTTAGCAATCATCATGGATACGATGATGCTATCATCATTTTTATTTACCACCCCCTCTATGTCCCTTTGAAAAAGGGATTACAGGATCTAACTCCCCATCCCCCCTTGGCCTCTTGGGTGGGCCACCTACCTCCCAGGAAATCATCGCCACCATCTTCTCAGTCGGAGCATTGTCAATCACCGGTAGCGAAGGTGCCGATGGACCAGAAGCACCCAGGTTGTTCCTCTGAACAAACTTCCCCAGGTTGTTCCTCTATCGCCTTCTTCAATTGGCGACAGTTGTCGGTGTCGTGGCCGTGATCCCGATGGTAGCGGCAATACAAATTCTTGTTGCGGGGGATCTTTGGGTTCAGTGGGGGAGGGCGTGGTAGGTACGACTCGCCCTCTATCTCTAGCAGGATGTGGGAGATGGGAGCAAGCAAAGGGGTGTAAGGACCGTCCCTCTGTGCAGGAGCTCGAGGATGGTTTTTGATCGGCGGGGAGGTTCGGGCCTCCTGGGCCGGACTTCAGTGGGCTCAGGGCGAGCTAGCTTCTTGAGGACACTCCCACTAGCCTCGTGCTGAGAGAAATCAGCCTCGTTGGTGCGGATATACTTCTGGGCCCGGGTCAAGAGTTCGGCGTAGGAACTGGGCAGCTTCTTGTCAAGGGAGTATGCGAAGCGAGACGGACGAAGCCTTTACTTCAAGGCCAAAGTAGCCACTGAGTCCTCAAGATTGTAGACTTCTAGGGCTGCTTCCTTGAACCGAGCAACGTAGTCTCGCAGGGACTCGTCGCTCTTCTGCTGGACAGAGAAGAGGCTGTCAGCTACCCTTGGAATCTTCCGACAGACATCAAAATGGACCAAGAAGGCCCTCTCCAGTTGGTGAAAAGAATCGATACTCCGCGGCGGAAGGTGAGAGTACCAAGCTCAAGTGGCTTTCTTTAGAGTGGCAGGGAAGGCGATGCACATGAGCGAATCGGTTGCCCCCTGGACCTGCATGAGATCCTTGTAACTTTCTAGGTGGTCCAGGGGATTCGAGGTCTTGTTATATGGATCCAGCTAAGGGAGGCAGAACCGGATGGAGATGGGCTCTTCCATGATATGGCGGGACAGCGAAGGTCGGCTGTCATAGTCCGCCTCTGGCAGGTGGGTGATCCGGTGACTGAGTTCCTCCAACCGTTGGTTGTACTCATCGAGTTGACGCTCGGCTCGATGGGCTATCCTGCCATCGAAGGACCCCTCCCCTGAGGATTCTAATGATGGGGAAGAGGGACGGCGATGTCGGCAAGGGTGCTCTGCCTCCTTCCCGTGTCGCCGCTTGGAAGAAACACTGGCGTGACGAGAGGGCGATCGGAGTCTTGGAGGCTCCCCGGTAGTGAGGCTTGGGCGAGGCATGGCGGTGGCGAGCTTCCGGGACCGACGATCTCCTCCGGGAGGAATGCTGGCTGGGTTGCACCACCCCCAGAACCGATGCGAATGGCTCCGGCTACCGCAGGGCCGCCTGCTGGTGCAGCAGACCTTGAACCACCGCCGCCAAGGACTGAACTTGCGTGGCTAGGATGGCAAGCCGGTCTTCTTGGAGTTGCTGTGGAGGAGGCGCAGAGACGTCAATCGGGGGAGCGGAAGGTCCAGCCGCCTAGAGGTGTGGCGGTGTAGGGACACCGGCTGGGGGAGCTGAGGGGCCAACCGCCAGTAGATCAGCTCCTTGATGCTGCCCCCTAGCGCAACTGATAGAGACTCCTTTCGCACAGGTCGTCACCATGGCTCAAGAGCTCGGGGAGAGAGAGGTTGCATATTATCGGTTCGATATCTTTCTCTTCCCCCTACCTGGCACGCCAATATGTTGACGCCGAGTCACTTTCTTCAAACGCTAGGGAAACGGACATCCTCCTCGCCAGACTCCTGCAAGAAAAGTTCCCGGAGACCAGATGCTCCGATGGGGACCCTCCGATGCTCAAGTTAGTCACTCGGGAACAGACGAGAACTGACTAGTGGAAGGAAGCTAGAAAGTTAGAGTTTAACTAGTATGAAGAAGCTAGAAAAATCAGAGTTCTTGGATCCCTACTTACAGTGAGAGTGTGCGCTTTTATACATGTTCAAGGATACACCCTTTCGTTCCGGAAGATTGCTGATTTCAAGGTACCCTGTCCAATAATGGACAAAAAGATGAGGCTGACAGTGACAGGTAGTACCATCATCGTGCATGTCAGAGGTGTCCTGCATTACCTATCAGTACGACTTCACAGGTGTCTGGCGTCTATAGTTATGCCTGGTGTGCGCCGTTGCCGGATGTGACCGCACATAATTGTAGGCGGGTGGTGAACCGTACACTATAACGGGGTATGGTCATGCACAGTCGCAGACATGCGATGGACCATACGCCGTTATGAGGTATGGCCACACGCTGCTACGGATGTGCGGCGGACCACATGGGCATGCCAGGTGGCCCGAGGCTGTAGGTTGCTGGGCTCAAGGGCCAGACTACGTATCGAGCACTGTTCATGCAGCCCAAGACTGAGGAGGTCTCGGGGGTTGAGATACTGTTCATAGAGCCCGGGAGCTATGGCTCGAGGCTGAGACTAGAACTCGAGGCCGAGCACTGTTCATGCAGCTTGAGACCGAGGGGGTCTCGAGGGTTGAGATACTGTTCATAGAGCCCGGGAGCTGTGGCTCGAGGCCGAGACTGGAACTCGAGGCCGAGCACTGTTCATGCAGCCCGAGATCGAGGGAGTCTCGGGGGTTGAGATACTGTTTATAGAGCCTGGGAGCTATGGCTCGAGGCCGAGACTGGAACTCGAGGCCGAGCACTGTTCATGCAGCCCAAGACCGAGGAGGTCTCGGGGGTTGAGATACTGTTCATAGAGCCCGAAACTGTGGCTCGAGGCCAAGATTGAAACTCGAGGCCAAGCACTGTTCATGCAGCCCGAGACCGAGAGGGTCTTGGGGGTTGAGATACTATTCATGAAATCTGATACCGAGGGGAGCTCAGGAGGCCGAGAGGGCCTCCGTCAGTCGCCGTTACCGTTTATTCTGACGGCGTTGGATCAGCCATATCAGAAGCTACAATGAGAAATACTACCAATAATCCCCTGAAGGGTGGCTGTTCACGGATTAGAGCAAGATGATGATTCTTGATTCCATGCCTTAACACTTGGGCTTCATTTTCTGATGCTGTTATGTTTGATTAGATGGACATAGGGCTGAAAACGGATCGGATACGGATCGGATAGTAGTATATCCATATTTGTATCCATATTTTTTAACGGATACGAATACTAAACGGATATTAAAATTTATATCCATATTTATTCTAAACGGATACGGATACGAATCGGATATCAAGTATATCCATATTTATTATATACGGATACGGATATGAATCGGATATCCAGCATATCCATATTTATTATATACGGATACGGATATGAATCGGATATCCAGCATATCCATATTTATTATATACGGATACGGATACGAATTAAATATCAAGAATATCCATATATGTTATATACGGATACGGATATGAAGATAAAAACTTCTATGATCTTATGATGGTGTTATATGATGAATAATTATGAAAGAGTTAATAAATAGAGGAATACTAAAAAGTCACTAAACTCATTGTCTACCACAAGAGCAAAACATAGGCAATAAGAATATGGCTACCTAAATGTTCTCTTAAAAAACTTGAAAGAGATTGAAATCCACAACAAATCAAACTAAGCAACATTGTAACAGGACCTAAAATATTTGAGATGGAAATCATTAAGCATTGAGACAAGAATTTTTGCAAAAATATAGACATATATAAGAATTTACAGTTCACTAATACAAAAAAAATGCATAAATACAACAGGATCGCATGAATCAATAAAGAAGGTCAAGTGAAAAATACCTTGACTAGATATTTCAACACCACAAACATATGTTGTATCTCTTTCTCAGAATGCTCATTCAATGCTTATCTAGTCCATTTATTTATCAACCATGAAGAGAGTTGGCCTCTAGGACCTCTATATATAAATAACATCACAGATGCAAAACTAATTCTGGCTAATTTGGAAGTAAGATAAAAGCCTTGAAAAGAAGAAACAATCTGCAAGTGTATCGATTTCAAATCAAATCAAAAGAATTCTATATGCAGATGTAAGATAGAAATTTCTAGAGAAATAGCGAAAACAAGCTGCAAGTATAATTAGTCCACTTCAACTTAAAAGAATTTCATAAGCAGATATAAAATAAAAATTCCTAAAAAAATTACAAACTATGAATTAAGGACATTGTCTAACTAACTAAATAAAAAAGAAGAAGCTTTTACACAAGAACAGCAACGGGAACAGCCCCTTCCCCCGAGATCTAAAACCGGAACAGATCAAGACCAAGAAAGAGAACGAAACATCCAAACAAAAAATAAATAAATAAAAGAAGAAGCTTTTACCTCGCTGCTTTTTACCAAGTTCTCGTCCGCTGCCCCCTACCTGAAGCTGCTGCAGAACTCATAGAGCTTCCCGCGGTTGGAGAAGATGATGAGGGCGACCTCGGCGTCGCAGAGCACGGAGAGCTCGTAGGCCTTCTTGAGCAGCCCGTTCCGCCGCTTCGCGAAGGTCCAGTACCCTTCCCCTCGCGAGGGCCATGGGGAGATTACAAGGAGAGAGAGGGATAGGAGAGGCATGCGAAGGGAGGTTACCCGCTGGGGAAAGTTCTGAATTTTATAGATCACTAGTTTCTTTTCTCAGCAGATCAGACTTCCTTTTTATTGTTTCAGCAAAAAGGACACAAGAACAGCAACGGGAACAGCCCCTTCCCCCGAGATCTAAAACCGGAAACAGATCAAGACCAAGAAAGAGAACGAAACATCCAAACAAAAAATAAATAAATAAAAGAAGAAGCTTTTACCTCGCTGCTTTTTACCAAGTTCTCGTCCGCTGCCCCCTACCTGAAGCTGCTGCAGAACTCATAGAGCTTCCCGCGGTTGGAGAAGATGATGAGGGCGACCTCGGCGTCGCAGAGCACGGAGAGCTCGTAGGCCTTCTTGATGTTATTGTTTTAATGGTGATCCGTACCACTATCGACGTGTCGATCATTGGATCATACATGCCTTCCGTTCCGAGCGTTGTGAATTGTGTAAAGTTATTGTTTTAACTTAAAAAATGACTTTCTTTGGGCCGTCCCGGCGCCCGGGTTGGGGTGGCGGGCTTTGATTTGAAAAATGAAATTTTAAAAAGTTAAAATATTATCCCTTTAGATATAATAAAATCGATATCCGTATCCGTATTTAAAATATATATAAATTCATATTCGTATCCGTATCCGATTATTTTTTGGATTAGATATCCGAATCCGTATCCGAATCCGATTAAACAGTAAAATAACTATCCGAATTTGATATAATTCGAATACGGATCCGGATACGGTCGGAGTTTATCCGATCCGTTTTCAGCCCTAGATGGACATCTAATAAAAAGGAGACTCGATCACTAAAAAGATTACTATTCTGTTCTAGTGCATCATTATAGTACTACTTATATCTAAGAGAAATTTGGATGCCTGAGAATGCTGACAAGAATAGGATATAGCATGTCGCACAGATAATTTTGCTGGCATTGAGAAGCCGGGTTAGAGATTTAGTCTGATGAACGTGTCCTATATATTTTGCTGTATAGGAAATCCTAATCACTTAAAAGAGTATTTTTTGGCAAAAACTAATGTAATGACTTATGCTATTCCAAAAATTAGAGCTGACAGAATGAATATGTACGCACCATCCTTCTGAGTTTTTTATCTTCAGTTACTCTTAGCTCCGAGCCAACTAGTTTCTTTTAATATTGTTGGTATCCCTCTGTAGCCACGGAACAAGGGATTCACTTGTTTCATGGCGGCGCAGCGGAGGCTTCCGGCGAGGATCGTCGGTCGTCGGGGGGCTACAAGAGTCTCCGAAGATGCCCACACCCCTGGGCCGTGGTGCCGGAGAGAAAGAAGGCAATGGGAGGAAGAGAAGAAGCTGGCTGTTCTTCTCTCTGTGTGTTTCAAACAGATAGCACATCTTCCCCTTTTATTCTGTTCGTCCGGGAGACAAACCATTTAAGGGTTATGGGTGGACATCACCTCCGGTCAGAGCCTCGGAGGAAGGAGCATGACGCTCGTGTTCTACGAGGGCAGCTCCGTCACAGCCGCAAGAAGAACAAGGGCTGTCCTGTTTCAGCCCCTGTTTCGTAACAATCTCCCACTCGTCCACACAGGACCTTACTTTTAATGCCATCTCACCTCTCTCCTCTTGCAGTACAGTGGGGTGTGCGACCCGATGAAATTTACACACAGTGAAAATGTCGCACTAAGTTAATGAATAACTAATGCAGTACATTAAACGATGCAATCCAGTCTCGTCCGTATCCCAGAAAATTCGATCACACCACAATCAAGTACTCTCAATCCCTCAAGGATTTAATCTGAGCAGTACTTGAAAAAATACTAAGTCAAGTATATGTGTCCATAATCATATACAACTCATGCACATAATTGCCCGGGCTATGGATCACAACAGATAAAGTGCGATCGCGAATAATCTTCCTTGAACACTCATACCAATCCATCT
Organism: Calamus simplicifolius; assembly: GCA_900491605.1. NCBI lineage: Eukaryota > Viridiplantae > Streptophyta > Magnoliopsida > Arecales > Arecaceae > Calamus > Calamus simplicifolius. The sequence goes on from UESW01004878.1 coordinate 86,608, forward strand.
TTGTCCAGTTGACTTCCTAGGATTATCTCATGTGGTTGTATTAATTTCATGACTCTGGAGGATAAGGCTAAGAAAGTCATCCTGAACTCCAACTTCATGAAATAGGCTCAAGTCCAAGGACATTACAAAGTTGTAGGGCTCACACGGTAACAGAGAGGGAGTATCCTGTTACCCTTACTGGGTCTACTTTAGCACATGCAACATAATGCATGTTACGGTGGAGCTCCCACTCAATGATTTATATCATACTCAAACATCGTATGAACACAAGTTCAGGCATCACAAGTTGCTTGACTCGAGTACACACCAATGCTTCCAGTTCAGCTACAACAGGCTTTAGCACGGATCTGTGGACATACATGTACATACTCCGTACTCGACTCTCTGAGTCTCATCTCAGTCCAAACTGAGGCGATTTATTATAATAATTTATGTAGCCCATTTTGCAACTTATGCAATCTGCAACTCATGCAGTCTGTAACTCATACAGTATCATATGCAACCCATGCATTCACTCAAGCATCTATCATGGCTACTTTAGTCTCATCCTGATCACCCCTGTGAGTGGGCTGATCAAAGCCTGTGACATTTATATACATATGTGCCTGCCAATATGAACTCATCATGATAATAATGAAAATAAGCATTTTATTTTAACATAAATAATACACAGTCTACAATATCCATACAATCCCTGTCTGTCAAATACAATGCAGACCCAGACTCATATGAGTCTGGAAGACATCTCTAGCAATAGGCTTAGTCAATGGATCAGCCAACATCCTGCTAGTAGGGATATGTCTAAGGGTAACCTCTCCTTGATTGACCATATCTCGAATGAAGTGATATCTAATGTCAATATGCTTAGACCTTCCATGATACTTGGAATCTTTAGCATATTGCAATGCTGCCATGCTATTGGAACATATCTGAATAGTCTCATGAGCACTGGCTGATATCTCGAGTCGTCTCAAGAATCTCCTCAACCACATGGCCTCCTGGACAGCAGTCGAACAAGCAATGTATTTGGCTTCCATAGTGGACAGGGCTGTACAGTTTTGTTTCTTACTGCACCAAGAGACAGCTCCACCTCCAAAGATGAACACATATCCTGAAGTAGATTTACGCTCATCTCTATCACCAGCCCAATCAGAGTCACAAAAATCCTTTAATCTCAAATCCCCTCCTTGATAACATAGGGCGAAACTAGCAGTACCATGAAGGTAGCGAAAAATCCTCTTTACTGCTTCCCAATGAGCAAGCCCTGGGTTGCTTTGGTATCGACTTACCAAGCCTACCGTAAAGCTAATGTCAGGACGTGTACACAACATAGCGTACATCAAACTTCCCACAGCACTCGCATAGGGAATCCTACTCATCTTCTCTCTCTCCTAATTCGTTTTAGGGCACTGGTCAATACTCAAGGTGCAGGCCTTCTCTATTGGGGTATCAACGGGTTTTGAATAGTGCATCCAGAATCGTTCTAAGATTTTTTGAATATAAGTTTCTTGAGACAGACCAAGAAACTTCTTAGCACGATTCCTTAGGATTCTCACTCCTAGCACAAAATTTGCTTCACCCATATCCTTCATCTTAAAAACAGAGGACAGCCACTCCTTAGTGGCATTGATCACCCCTATAGAACTTCCAGCTATTAGGATATCATCCACATACATCGCTAAAAACAGAATCCCATCATATGCTTTCTTAATGTATACACAGTGGTCCTCCTCAATCATGGTTAAGCCAATCGATGTAATGGCTTCATGAAATTTGAAGTACCACTGCCTGGATAATTGCTTGAGACCATATATGGATCTTTTAAGGTGGCACACTTTGCCCTCCTTTCCTTTAGCCACAAAGCCCAAAGGTTGATCCATGTAGATTTCTTCATCCAGGCTTCCATTAAGAAATATTGTCTTGACATCCATCTGATGTAGCTCCAAATCTAACTGAGCTACCATAGCTAAGATCAGGCGAATGGAGGCAAATCTCACCATAGGAGAAAATGTCTTTTCATAGTCTACACCCTCTGTCTATGTATAGCCCTTCGCTACAAGTCGAGCCTTATACTTATCGATTGACCCATCAGCCTTGTGCTTTATCTTTAGGACCCACTTATTTCCTATAGATTTGCATCTAGGTGGTAAGTCTACCAGGTCCCACACATGGTTCATGTCCATAGACTCCATCTCATCTTCCATAGCAGCTAGCCACTCTTTACGAACTATGAATCAAGTGCCTCATGAACAGAGACTGGCTCATCTGGATCCAACGGGGCACAGAGAAACACATTCCCTTCGACTTTAAAGTATCTCCATGGAACTATTCCATGGAGACTTCTCCGTAACATTGGATCTAAACTTTGAGAGCTACTCCCTGAAGGTACATTACCCCTCATGGGCGAGCTCCCACTGGGCTCAGCCTGTGCGCTCCCACTGTCTGGTGCATCACTCCCACTGGGCCAGCACCCCCGCTATCTGTGGCGATATCTAGAATAGGTCGTAATGTCCCTCCCTCGCTAGAGATAGTAGGAAGGTCCTCCTGTAACTCATACAGGGTTAGGTCCTTCTTGATCTCACAAATGCTTAGAAATTCATTCTCTATGAATTCCACATCTCTAGACTCTATTTCAGTCAGTCCTCCATCAGGATGTTCACCATACATCACGTAACCCTTAGAATTTTGAGGGTACCTAATGAATACCTTTTTGCTGGCCTTAGGACCTAGCTTTCCCAACTTATGGGAGGTGTTGTGAATGTATCCTACTGAACCCCATGGGCGTAAATGATCTACATAAGGTCTCGCGCCATACCATAACTCATATGGTATGGAGGACACCGATTTACTAGGTATGCGGTTAAGGATATAGGCAGCAGTCAAAAGTGCATCATCCCAGAAACTAATCGGAAGATTTGCCTGCGCCATCATTGATCTAACCATATACAGTAAAGTCCTATTTCAATGCTCTGCAACACCATTTTGCTGCGGCGTCCCAGGAATGGTGAGCTGCCTGCATATCCCTTTCTCCTTACAAAGCTTTTGAAATTGATCAAATAAATATTCGTGACCTCTATCAGTCCGGAAAGACTTCAAAGTCTTCTCCTTATGATTTTCAACCTCAGCTAAGAAACGGCGGAAACAATCCAGCACTTCATAGCGGTGGGAGATTAGGTACACATACCCAAATCGCGAATAATCATTGATGAATGTGAGGAAAGAAAATGCGCCATGGTGTGCTCTGACACTCATGGGTCCATAGATATCTGAGTGTACTAGCTCTAATGGCTGAGAGGCCCTAGAAGCCTTACCAAAAGGCTATGCCTTTTCTACCAGACAAGACTCACACACAGGGAGGCTTATTTTGCTGAGGGGGCCTAATAGCCCTTCTCTAGCCATCCATGCCATCCTATCTTAGCCCACATGACCAAGTCTGGCATACCATAGTGAAGAATTATCACATGCAGGAAAAGAAGCACAAGCATATAAAGAGTAAGAGTCAGATATTTCCACATCAAGTCTGAAAAATCCATACTATAAATAGCCACAAAAGGATAACATACCATCCAGATATACATACATATGATCACCAGAAAAATAAAAGGTATAGCCAAGAGCTAACAGGGCAAGACAGAGCACATATTACACCGAATAGTTGGGACGTACAAAACATCATGTAGGAGCAATACATGTCCTCCTCGCAACCTAATGTGATATGCTCCTACATCCAACACCTACTCATGCAGACCGTTCCTAAGAACAACATATTGGGTGCCTGCAGAAATCCGGTGAAAATCCATAAAACCAGCTCGATTTCGATCTATGTGTTTGTTCGCTCCCGTGTCTACGATCCAATCAGGGAGAGTGTCAGTAACTAATGCATAAGAAACAACATAGAGAGAGGTTAATATGGAATATACCTTCTTCGGTTCTGTGCATTCACCAGTGAAGTGGCCTTTCATACCACAGTTGTAGCATTTGATCTTTGCCACATTCTTCTTACCCTTTGGTTGGCCTTTCCTAGGCTTGGTTACCTTCTTTTCCTTGAAACTCTATGAACCTTTCTTGTCACTGGATTTACTCCTACATCTGGAACGTGAAGCTCCAGAGTGAACCACATAGGCAGAGGAGTGGGAAGTCTCTATGCGCTCATCCTCCAGCTCGAGATGATGAGATATGTCCTCAAAAGTCTTGATGTGCTCACTATGAGTCATCAAGAGCTTCATCTGACTCCATCGAGGGTCAGACAGCGAACGAATCACTGCAAAGACCTTCTGTTCCTCAGTGAGATCAACCCCAGCCTCCCTCAGATCCCTAATCATGCCACTCATTACGCGGAGATGTTCAGATATTGAATGATTTGGATCTTTGACATGTTGCATAAATTTGAGGTTCAAGGCCCACAGCCTTGTTTTTGAGATCTGATCAAACCGAATCTTGAGCTGGTTCCACATATCCTGGGCAGTTGAAATCCCTCAAAATTGTTGGGAGAAATAACCTCCAAGGCATACATATTTTAAAATTTTGATAACAATTACCATGCGGAAGCTTAAAGATTAAATATTAATCTTTCTAACATGCATCAAGATCATATCTTTGCCTTATACTATAGGATCGTTGATCTAAATTATGTATATAAATAAAATCATCAAGATCATATCTTGATCTTCAAGATAAGAAGTCAGACTACTTATCTTGAAGTCTGCCTTAAGATATAGGGATCATATCACTTACCTTAAGAACAATTGGTAAATCCTTTGTGATCTGCAGCCATTCAATCGTCCGGCCTCTAGTATCGTCCACGCGAAGTCCCCGAATGATCGAATTCCCGGGAGTGCTAGCTCGCGGAAATTAACTTTGCTGATCTTGAATCCTCCCACTTAAATCTTCCTTCAAGATCCACCAAACTTTTGCTAACACCAGAATCACACCAAAATTTTCTATTATAACTCTTTAGAATTTCAATCCATAACATTTTGTTGTTCATAATCTGGTGAAGAATGTCCTCTAATTTATAAGCTCAATTTAGCCTTTAGCTTATTGAATTCTAACACTTAGAATTCTAACATTTGGTGAAAATCAGATACATGAATTCTAACACTTAGAATTCTAACATTGACATTTTGTGAAAACCTATGAATTCTAACACTTAGAATTCAAACATTTTTTTAAATTCCGACGTTCGGTGAAAACGAAAGAGATATGAATTCTAACACTTAGAATTCCATCGTCTGGTTGATTTACATTAATTCCATATGAATTCTAACACATAGAATTCCAACGAAAACCGTTTGGAGAAGATTAAGTTAATACATTAAATTTTGTATGAGAATTTAATCTCTCATGAAATGAGATTTTAGCTATCTCATCATCTGAGATCCTTATTAGAGGTGGGCACTGGGCCATGCCGCCCATGGCACGGCACGGCCCAGGCCCTGATGGGCCGTGCCAGGCACGGCCCGACACTGCTACAGTACCGGGCCGTGCCGGCACGGCCCAGTTTACCGGGCCATGCCGGGCTCAGAAAATTTTTTCTGTTGGCCCAGCACGGCATGGCCCATGATGGGCCTGGGCCGGCCCGTCGTGCCGTGCCGGCACGGCCCACCTGGGCCGTGCCTGGCACGGCCTAGGTGGGCCTGAGCCGTGCCGGCCCAGGTGGGCCTGGGCCATGCCGGCCCAGGTGGGCCTGGGCCATGCCGGCCCAGGTGGGCCATGCCAGGCACGGCCCAGGTGGGCCTGGGCCGTGCCAGGCACGGCCCACCTGGGGCCTAGCCCATGAACAGCTCAAATAAAAAAATTTATAAAAAATATATTTTTTTGATAAATTAAAAAATTATTAGGAATAAAGAAATTTTATTAATATAAAGCCACCATAATGGTGGGGGGTTTGGCACAGACCCCTACCAGTTTATTAATTTAAAATTAAAATGGTACAGAAGGGAGGGGGGTTAGGCCTAACCTCTAGAACATAATACAATAAGTAAGAAGAAAAAAATAGAAAGATCGCAACCATTGGATCATCGCTGATCGGATGGATCGCACCGTCGGATCGATCATCGCCGATCGGGATCATGGCTTGGATCGATCGCAACTGTCGGATCATCTTCGATGGGATAGATCGCAACCGTTGGATTGATCATCCCTGATCAGGATCATGGCTTGAATCGATCGCAACCGTCAGATCGTCTCCGATCGGATCGATCGCAACGGTTTGATCGATCATCACCAATCAGGATCATGGCTTGGATTGATCGCAACCGTCGGATCGATCATCGCCGATCGGGATCATGGCTTGGATCGATCACAACCGTCGGATTGATCATCGCCGATCGGGATCATGGCTTGGATCGATCGAAGACATTGGATCGTTTTCGATCGGATTGATCATAATGGTCCGATCGATCATCGCTGATTGGGATCATAGCTTGGATCGATCGCAATCATCAGATCGTCTCCGATTGGATAGATCGCAACCGTTCGATCGATAATAGCAGATCAGGATCATGGCATGGATCGATCGCAACCGTCTGATCGTCTCTGATCAGATCGATCATTGCCGATCGAGATCATGACTTGGATCAATCGTAACTGTCGGATCGTCGCCGATCGAATGGATCGCAACCGTCGGATCGATCATCGCCGATCAGGATCATGGCATGGATCGATCGCAACCGTCGGATCGTCTCCAATCGGATCGATCGCAATCGTCGGATCGATCATCCTTGATTGGGATCATGGCTTAGTCGATCGTAGACATCGGATCATCTCCGATCAGATGGATCACAATAGTCCGATCGATCATTGTCGATCGGGATCATGGCTTGGATCGGTCGCAACCATCGGATCGTCTCCGATCGGATGGATTGCAACTGTTGGATTGATCATCACCGATCGAGATCATGGCTTGGATCGATCGCAACCGTCGGATCGTCTTCGATCGGATTGATCGCAACCGTCGGATTGATCATCGCCGACCGGAATCATGGCTTGGATCGATCCAGACGTCGAATCATCTTCGATCGGATGGATCAAAATCGTCGGATTGATCATCGCCGATCGGGATCATGGCTTGGATCGATCACAGACGTCAGATCATCTCCGATCAGATGGATCGCAACCATCGGATTGATCATCGCCGATCATGATCATGGCTTGGATCGATCGCAGACATCGGATCATCTCCGATCGGATTGATCGCAACATTCCGATCGATCATTGTCGATCGAGATCATGGCTTGTATCGATCGTAACCATCAGATCGTCTCCGATCGGATGGATCGCAACTATTGGATTAATCATCGCCGATCGGGATCATGGCTTGGATCGATCACAACCGTCGGATCGTCTCCGATTGGATGGATTGCAACCATCGGATCGATCATCCCCGATCGGGATCATGGCTTGGATCAATCGCAACCGTTGGATCGTCTTCGATCGGATTGATTACAACGATCTAATCGATCATCGTCGATCGGGATCATGGCTTGGATCGATCGCAATCGTCGGATCCATCATCGCCGATCAGGATCATGGCTTCGATCAGCTGGCTGGTGCCTAGGTGCACAGTGTGCTCCTGGCACCAGCCGTGCCATGGCACGGCCCTTGGCACGGCCTATAAAATGGCCCAGTAAGGCCGTTCTGGCACGGCCCAGCAGGGCCATTGCTGGGCCGTGCCAAAACGGCCCAGTAGGGCCGTGCCAAAACGGCCCAGCAGGGCCATTGCTGGGCCGTGCCAGAATTTAATTTTTTTTTTTAATGGGCCGTGCCTGGCACGGCCCATTTGTTAATGGGCCATGCCAGCCACGGCACGGTAATTTTTCTGGCACGACGGGCCTGGGCCGTGCCTGGCACGGCACGGCCCAGTGCCCATGCCTAATCCTTATGCGAGAAAATTGTTTTCACACATGGGTTTAGGTTTGGGTTTTGGTTTAAGCTGATTTGAATTTATTGGATTGAACCTATATAGATCATGATCCTAGCCCAAATCAAATTTGGCTAGTCCTGAATCTATCCAAATCAAGTCTAATTTAAAATTGGCTAGTCCTTATAATAGACTTAAACCTAATTGAATCTTATCACTTGTACTTAATCTAATTGAGATAATTCAATCAATCAAATTAATTAATTAAATCATATACGATTCTCAATCGTTGATCAGCAAATAGATCATCCTAGAAAACTTCTATGCGTGTGACTCTCTAGGTTCGAACCTAAGCCGATAGCATAGGAACAACTTTCTATACTAATCGATGTGCCCATCTAGCAATAGAACCCGACGTCCGGATAGGTTGAAGAGTTACCGAGCAAACTCGAAGAACCCTAAGAAATAGTTACCGTATAATTCATCCTTTTGACCACAAATGCTAAGGATGGCTTAAGAGCCTGTCAACTCTAAACAACAAATCTATAAAGTGATTTCAACTTTAGTGATCATGTGACCTTCATATGAAGTGCCTTGGCCAAGGTCTTGCTAAATTGAAACACAAGCATTTCTCCTTTTAACAGGATAGGTTAAATTCCATCTTGATCGACAACTGACTACCACAAGTACTTGACTGCACCAGTAACCTTTCGTAGCTGGATTAAAAATTCAGGTGGTCCGGCACCTAAGTACAATGAGTTGCTTGCAAGTCACCGGTTATGATCTTTAGGTCTGAAGGATACTTATACCCATATCTTCTCGGATTAACTCTTGACAGCAGAGTATCCAAAAATGAGTCACGTTCGGTAAAATATACTCCTACACTTTCACCTGTATGTCATACCAGTGTCTCTACACTCTTTGGTTAAGAGGACAACCAACAAATATGATATACAATGTCCTATAATTGATAGTACTATGGCCCTGTCATAGTATATCATTGGTCGCAAACTCTTTTGAGGACCTTCAAAGATAAATCCTCCTTTATCGTGAAGGAAGATCCTGAGGGCTTCATTACTATTAGGAGTTTTAAGAAGATGTTCTTGTAATAAATAAACTGCCAAATAACTTTTATTAATATATCAATTTATATGTAATTTATATTAGCACAATCATCAAATGATTGGCTTTAGGATACAATTCCCCAAAAAATCTCCAATCAGGTCATTGTGCATATAGCTTAACATAGTGAAGCATGCACGATGATCCTTCTTTACCCATTTTCATAGACTTCGTAATCCTGACAGTTCTATTCAGAGGTACCAGGTTCTGGTGGTGTCATACTGTGTGTCAGGGTTTCCAAGACTTCTTGTTCATTGAGTAGATATTAGATCTTTTGGTGCCACACATTATAATTTTGTCCTTCCAATTTCTAGCCTCTATCGAGGCCAGCTAACACCAGATCGGAAGGCCATCACTACATTTGGTCAAGCAAAATATGGACATCAAGCCATAATCAGTGTATATCTCTATTTGAAAAATATCAGATTTCAAATAATCTTACTTATAAATGAGATAAAAAATTTCGCTAAGCTCATATCATTACTCATTTAACAAGATAGAGCACTGAATCCAATAATTTTTCATAGAACATATCTATTTGTCCACAAAGTCGGCATTGGAACAAATCCGCATATGCTATATCAAGCACATATTTCATGTCAACTAAAAACATAAATCAATATATATATTATTTATGCACCAAGCATAAATAAACATGCTTGTAGAAAATACATAATAATTTATATAAATGCCCCTCATGCACTAAGCATAAATTATTATGTCAACAACAATAAGATGCAGAAATATGCATAAATCATATTTATATACTAAAATAAATAATTATGCAACCAAAAAAATTTCACAGAAAAAATCAGACAGAATGGCAACAAAATATTTATGCATAGAGCATAAACCCCCATGCTACATCAAAAAAATTCCAATAAGTTTCTATGATATTCTATGAATTTTTTTGATTTTTCTATAATTTTTATGATTTTTCTTTATTTTTCTATGATTTTTTTCTAATTTTTTTAGATTTTTTGTAATTTTAAAATACCCAGAAAATCTGAAAAAATAATTTAAATACCACGTAGGCACTGACGTCAGCTGGGCCTGACACATGGACTGCCACGTTGGTGGGGCCCGCAGCCACATAAGCTGCCACGTCATAGTCAATTTTTCTTTTTTTATTTTGTATTACGAAAGGACATAATTGCCCCTGATTAGTTCTCGAATTTACGGGTGGTGCCACCCGTAAACTCGCGAACACAGTCGTGCGCGCTGCGCGCACGGCCACGGTGCATGGCCGTCCCGCCCTCGACGGCCGGACGGAGCTCCGGACGGGAGAGAGGGGACCGCCGGCCTCCGAGAGGCTCCAACGACCCAGCGTCCCATGGACGCACAGAGAGCCGCCGCCCTTCGTGGCAGCGGACTGGGCTTCCCCAGCCCTCCGACGGCTGGGGAAGAGAGGGGAGGTCCTTCGGCGTCGACGGAGACGATGCCGATGGCCGTTCGGGGTCCAATGGCCCTTCGTGGAACACGGGCGTGCGGTCGTCGCTGCCTGCTCCTCTACCTCTTCTTCCCCTCGTCGGCCACCGCTCGAAGCGCGGTGATGGTCGGCGAGGCTCTAATACCACTGTTGGTATCCCTCTGTAGCCGTGGAACAAGGGACTCATTTGTTTCACGGTGGCGCAGCGTAGGCTTCCGGCGAGGATCGTCGATCGTCGGGAGGGCTACAAGAGTCTCCGGAGATGCCCACACCCCTGGGCTGTGGTGCCAGAGAGGAAAAAGGCAATGGGAGGAAGAAAAGAAGCTGGTTGTTCTTCTCTGTCTGTGTTTCAAACCGATAGCACGTCTCCCTCTTTTATTCTGTTCGTCCGGAAGATAACCCATTTAAGGGTTATGGATGAACGTCACCTTCGATCAGAGCCTCGGAAGGAGGACCATGATGCCCATGTTCCACAAGGATGGCTCCATTCCAACCGCAAAAAGAATAAGGGCTGTCCTATTTCAGCCCCGGTTTCGTAACAAATATAATTAATTATTCAACCACCGAGACACCTCCTGTAAGTCATGGAATTTTGCCAATCAGGGCAGCTAATCCAGCCCCTTCATTTATCTAGCCTTGTGCTGAACGCCTTTTGACTTTAATAAGCCTATAATATGAATGAATGCCTTTAATGGTTTCAGCGCATGTTGAAATTTCAGCTTTATTCTACCGTACTATTTTCTTTCCCCCGTCGTTAAAGAACTAAGTGGTCATTTAATCTTGTTGTCTATGAAAACAACATACAAATAGGATAAATTGATCATGGCAACTGACTGAGCTGATGATGAAGTCTGAGGGTACAAGATATCTAGGTTCAATTCTGCCGTCGCTATGGTGTTTCACTGGACTTTCACCCATCCTAAACCCCTCTTCCTCTCTAAAAAAAGGAAGGAATCAAAATGGAAGGGAGTCCTCTTAAAGGTACCCTTGATCCTTTCTTAAACGTATTCTTTCCTTCCTTTTCTTCTACTTGAGAAGGAGGGGGTTGTTATTCCATGAACACAACGATATGGGAATATTATAGCCTCCCAATCTCAAGTTGACACATGAAAACAAATCAAGTCCAGATCAAACCCATGAATCCCATGACCAAACGGCACTTGCCAGCTAAAAGTTGGTCTACGTTCCCACATGGCTATCCCCACTGCAATCCAAAAACTTCTTGCTATAAAACCCTAAACCCCAGGTCTCCATTGCCATCACCCCAACAAGCAAAACCCTAAACTACTCTTTGCCTTCTTCCCATCCAACTTTCAGACAATGGCTTCCAGGTCATTGGTTTCCACAGCTCTTCTCGTTTCTCTCAACCTGCTCTTCTTCACCTTTGTCTCTTCCTCAAGTGTCCCATGCCCACCCCCCCCTGTAAGCCTACGCCTACTCCCTCACCTTCGTCCGGCAAATGCCCAGTGGACACACTGAGCTCGGTGTGTGCGCTAACGTTCTTAATGGCCTGATCAACGTCACCCTTGGCAATCCACCAAAGAAGCCTTGCTGCTCCCTTCTTGAGGGCCTTGTCGACCTCGAGGCAGCGGTGTGCCTTTGCACTGCCGTCAAGGCCAATATTTTGGGCATCAAGCTCAACCTGCCTATCGACCTGAGCTTGCTGCTGAACTACTGTGGCAAGAAGGTCCCAGCTGGCTGGAAGTGCTTTTAAGAATTCTTGACAACCTTCTCAAATCCCTTTTCTCTTCTTTGTTCCATGTGTTAATCCTCGGTGTTGAATGAGTTCTCGTTCTATATGTGGTTGTGTGCGGTGTCTTTGTTTGGTCCATTGGTTTGGAGTGGAGGACTGTCAAGTCTTCCATCTCCAGTGCAACCAAGGATATTAAAAGTTTGTCTGGGAGGAGAATTATGTTTGTGGGTTTCTAAGACTCTTTTAATCTGCCATTTGATTTCAGGTCTTTTGTGATGGCGATTTCACTTTGTATCCTCTTGATTACCTTAATGAAGTATAGGTGGAACATTATCCCACCTTTTGCTAAAGAGGAGAAAAAAAAAGAAAATGAATGCAGCTTCTGCATGACTAATGCTTAACTTTTAACCCTAAGAATTTCAGAGTTGTTTTGTACTACTCTTCATTCATGAACTTTATTGTACTGTATTCTGCTGTCTTTTACTTCAAAGTACTAGAGTATGACACTTGTAATGCTTGTACTTTTTAAGAAAATAATGAAAAACAACAATAAAAGTTAGAAGAAATGTTTCAACCCTCAACCTTATGGTTTACAGCAATATGCTCTAACTAAATTTTCTAGTGCTATGTGGAACAGGACAAACTCATGGTGAGGAAACTTGCGGCTGTAATATGCAACATGGTATGTTGAAAATTGAAAGTTGGAGACACCAAGTAAAAGCCTCACAATTGGAGAAATATTGCAGGAGTTTCCATTTAATAGGGTGATGGAAGAAGGAACCAGGCCTGGATCCCAACTATTAGCCTGAAAAACATAAAATATTGATGAGGCTTGCTCACAGCAGTTTATGTTCAGTACCAAAGTTATGAAGCAAGAGAAGACTAAAGAAGTTCTCCTCATTCTTTAGCCTCTTGAAGATAATAAATACTTTTCTTTGGCAGAAACACGCTAAATTCCTCCTGGTAAAAAGATGAGTAACAACCTTAATCTATATATGGCTTTTATGTGATCTTGGTACATACTTCTCATCTGTATCCACTACTTTAGAGATATTAAGCAAGCTGCTTTTTTGGAAGAATTATTACACGAAAATTATTGGAAAAGTCATGCAAAGCAACTCTGAGGTGATGCACAACTGATGGAGGTTAGAACTCCCTCAAACAATAAACCATGGCCCTGGCCTCCTGTCTGGATGAGAAAAGAGACCTATTCCCAATTCTGAAGTTCCAAATGGACTGCTAGAATCCTTTGTGTAAAATACTCCTGTGAATTCCTCTGACAGCTGAAGCCCCGGATCAATTTCACCATGTAATTAGATGAAGAGGGTAAAGAATGATGGCACGCATTCTATTACTTTGTTCCCGGCCGGAGCAACTTAAAAAAGAATGAAGGTGATGGAAAACTTTGTACGGTACTGTTCACATTTTCATAATATAAAGTCACATCCCATGAAGGCCCCATCTGATATTAATCAAGTGGAATGAGATCAAATCATCGAATGACATCACTCTTCATTCTTTTCCCTAGTTTTTTAGCCAGGTACTAACTAGTTCTCACTTGATCGATCCCTAGTAATTTATAATACAATTGGCAATAGCTTATAATAAATGTGCCATAGCAATAATTGATCTTGCATTACCTGGATTTGTCGTAATGGTTTTAGAAGAGAAAATATTCCTTTAGCGGCACTCAAATGGTTCATACAATATTTTTGCACCGCTTTTGGTGGGACACAATGTTGTCTTATTTGTATCGTGACCGATTCATTGATCGATGGGGAATAAAAGATACTGGAGATGTCAAACCAAATCTTCATACATAAAAAAAATAAAAAAAAAAATCAGAGAACTCCTTAAGGAAAGTTGGTGTTGGAATAAGGTGGGCACACAAGATGACAAAAATGGAGGATTCTTTCAATAAGAAAATGATACTCGATATTAGAGGGAATACAACTTTTGGGTCTCTCTCTATTTTCAACATCATCATCATCTTCTACTTCTACTTCTCTACATGATTTCATGGGCAAACACCTTCCATATTTATACACATCTAGATGTCCTTTCATATGCCACTATTTAATACATGTATAGAAAAACTAAAAGACATTTGTAGAAAATTAAGAGTCAATTACAAAATACTAAGAGTCAATTTTAAATTTATGAACTATCTTGTCTTTTTAAAATGACTATTCCTTTCTCTCATGAAGCCTTTGGTCTTTTCAAAGTGACTCTTCCTTTCTCCCATGAAGCTTTGGTCTTTTCAAGAGTGACTCTTCCTTTCTCCCATGAAGCCCTTTCAAGAGTGCATTAAAACAAGTTTAATATTCCAACAGTTGGCACACACAACACTACAGAAAAATCGAAAACAAAACATCTAGCCATACAGTATAAAAAGGCAGAAAGAACCTAAACGCAAGGAAGAAAGCACGATAAAAGATTTCGTAATTATATATTTATCGCCTTTATGTATATGCTTCTTTTAAGCTTTTTCCTAAGTTTATCTTTCGAACAAGGTCTAGGACTGCAGTTAAGAGAACTTGATGTTTAGAATATTTTAAAAGGAATTTTATTGTTTGATGATGAAGAGTCCAGGCATATGTTGGGCTGGTCATAAGCGAAATAGTGAAAAATAAATAAATAAATCACTGTTACACTTGCCCAAAACGAAAGAATTATTAAACGTAAATTGTCTGGTGTTTGTCCTCATAGTTATCCTACTCTTGTAATCGGCGAGAGATTCTAGGTTTGAATCTTGAATGGTGCTTCCTTTTAAAAAATGTCTTGGATGGTGCATTTCTAAGTGTTGGAACCTACGTGATTATAATACATATATATGGATCTCTCTCTTTTCCAAAAAAAGATCTTATAGACTCTGTTGTGTGAATGAACTAGGAAGAGGTTGAGCTTTGAGAATCGTGCGCTATTCTTCTATGGTGCTCTTTCTTTGGTGTGCTTTAAGATTCATGCACCGGCTTTCTCCTCCCTCGTTCTCCGGCGATCTTTGTCGGTTTGCTTCCCGCTTCTCAGCTGTCCTTCGTCCCTTCATCCATTGCCTTCCCATGGCGTCCGATGAAGCTATGGAGGATCGGGTTTCCAGGAGAAAGGGAACGGACATGGGGTTCATATGGGTGTCGTCGTCTCCTTCTTCGTGGAGGTGAAGCGATTGGAGTCCCGATTTCCTGCTGTCGTTCAGGTCATGGTGTCATTGCTTGAGGAGGAGGTGGTGGGGTGGCAGCAGAGGGCTGTTATAGCCCGATCTTTCCTCAAGTGGGTATCGGCTGAAGCGTTCGTCAGGGAGTTCCGGCGAGCCGATATTTCCGGCATCATTGCCCCTGTCAGCCTCGCCTACCGATGCCATATATTCCGATTTGAAGACCCGGCGGCATGCGATCTGGTTCTTAATCGTCCTTGGGTGATCAATGGGCAGATAATTGGGATTGAAGCATGGCGTCCGGAATTCTTTCCGGTGGAGGACTCCGTCCCCTCGGCATTGGTTTGGTTGAGGATGCCCAACCTTCCATTGAAGTTCTAGAAGGAGGACATCCTTAGAATCATCTCTGAGTCAGCGGGGATCTTCTCCTGTGTGGATACTGCTATGACGTCTAGGAGCAGGGGTGGCAGTCAGGGTGGATCTGCGCAACCCTCTGAGGCCAGGGACCCGGGTTCAAGGGCTAATGGGTTCGTTTTGGCATCAATTTGTGTATGAGTCAATGGAGGGAATCTGCCCGGCTTGCGGATCATTGCATCTGGGTGGCCCTTGCTCGTCGTCAGTCATGGCAGGGGAGGAGGCTTCTGCTAGTTGCTCCGTCTTGGGCCATGGATGGCTGCGGTGTGCCAGAGGAGGAGTGCACCGGGTCGCCCATCGAAGTCTTCTTTGGCAGTCTCTGATCCTCCCCCTGTTTCTAAGGTGAGTGATGTGGATGAGGGCTAGAGCAGTCCAGTTAAAGTGGGACGCAGACGCCCCCCTAGATCATTGAAGGGAGCTGGGGTTCTTCAGCAGTCGGGTGGGGTGTCGGATGCCCCTATCTCTGCTGCAGTGAAGGCTCATCAGGGTCGAGCCAGTGTGAATGGTTTTGTAAAGGTAACTGGAGATGGCCAGGGATGGTGGGGATAAGAAAGCTTCTATAACCGTGGCCATGCCGGTTCTTCAGGCACATGCCGGTTTCAATATTTCAGACCTGGGGTATCTGAAGGTGGATAAGGCTGGGATTTCTGATCCTCATCAGTCCCAATCTCTGGCTACTAGCAACCCTTTTGCCTCCTTGGGATTGGCTTCCAATGAAGGGGGCCAATTGGAGATTAGGGAGAAGGTTTCGGGCCCCCTTAAGCGGGCCAGACCAGCTGACAACCTGCCTCCTAGATCCAACTCGAAACTAGTGTCGAGGAAAGGGAAAGGCAAGGGAAATTTCTTAAAAGTAGAGCGGATTTCATTCCTTCTATAGTTAATTCGGCCCTGTCCTGTTGCTACACGGGACTCAGCGGTCAGGAGGTTATGTTGGCCAACTCGGGTAGGTCTGCTGACCAGGTGTTTGAGGTATCCTCTGGCGATCTCGTGGGCTAGGATTCCGTGGATGTTGCTGTGGACTCAGTTGCTATGCAGGCCCATCCCATTTTGGATTCTCCGGATGGTATTCGAACTGTAGGGTGTAATTCTGACAACTTTATGATTGAGGATCAGGGGGGTCCCCTCTATCTCTAGTTAATCAATGAAAATCTTACTGTGGAATGTGAGAGGTGCTAACAAGCCCTCATTCCATTCCTCTTTCGGTAGATTGCTGCAGTTACATAATTTTGACATATGTGTTCTGTTAGAAACCAGGCTGTCAGGAGATAGTCTGGCGCGGTTTCGGAGACATATTACCAGGTCTTCTTATGCTGTGGAGGCTGAGGGTCTGTCTGGTAGTATTTTGGCCATATGGCGTGACTCAGTGGTTAAGGTTGATATATTGCATCAATGTAATCAGCTGATCGGGCTTGTTGTTTCTGATGGGATTTCTGACCCCTGGCTCCTATCGGCGATCTATGCCAGCACTGATTATCGTGTGAGACGGGTCCTTTGGGCGGAGCTGTCTTCCCTCCTAGCTCAGAGGATTCCTTCCATTATTGCTGGTGATTTTAACTGTATCACTGAGGCTAGTGAGAAGCGGGGGGGTAGAAGAGTCACTGGCTTTGCTGACATAAGTGAATTCAGGTCATTTATTGGGTCCTCTGGATTGATGGATCTGGGTTATTCGGGGCCATAATTCATTTGGTGTAATAATTGGCAGGGGTCAGCGCGGGTCTGGGAGATATTGGATAGAGCCTTGGCCATTGTTGATTGGATTCACAGGTTCCCTGCAGTCTCTGTTACTCATCTTCCTAGGATCGCATCGGATCACTGTCCTATTTTGATTTCCACTGTGACTGATCTGCATCAGAGGAAATAGTTTAGATTCGAGCGGTTCTGGACGTTTCATTCTACTACTCGGACTATCATATCTCAGGTTTGGCATCTGCCTATCAGGGGTAACGCTGATTACCGGTTATCTCGTCGTCTTATGCTGGCCAGTCGTAGACTGTCCAGATGGAACAGGCTGGAGGTAGGTGATCTGGTTCGGCAAGTGGAGGAGGCTGAAGTAGTTATTAATGCTCTTCAGGTGAAGGAGGACCAGGATGGTTTTCTTGTCGATGCTGATCTCTTCTCGTTGCGCGTGAGTCTTGCTCACCACCACTCCCTTCTACGCAGCAGGAGATATATTGGAGTCAGAGGTCCAGAGTGCAGTGGATCCGAGAAGGAGACCGTAATACCAGATTCTTCCATCAGGCCACTCTAAAGCGCCGGGCAGCTAACAGGATTCGGAGGGTTGTTGATGCGGAGGGGAACTTTCTGGAGGACATCCATTCGATTCGGACTCAGTTTCTTAACTTTTTTCGGTCTAGATGGTCTGACTCCACTGGTAATGGGGCCCCGGTCACCAAGTTTCTGATGCCAGAAAGGTTTCCTCCTTGGATAATGCCATGCTTGTCAGTCCGATCCATGCGGACGAGGTTTGTAGGGCCCTCTGGGAGCTTGGTCCGGACAAAGCCCCTGGGCCGGATGTTTTCACCCTTCTTTTTTCATCATTATTGGGATATCGTAGGGCAGGAGATGATACAAGCAATCCAGAATGTCTTCCAATCAAAGCATATTCCTTTGGAATGGAATCGACCCTTATCACTCTTGTGCCTAAGCGCTCGGACGCTTCGCTCCCTCAGCATTTTAGGCCTATCAGTCTGTGCACTACTTTATATAAGGTATGTGCTCGCCTCTTAGCTAGTCGCTGCCTGTTCGGTTATTCCCCGCCTTATTTTTGTGGAACAGGGGGCATTTATCAGAGGTCGTTCTATCGGACAACGTTCTCATCACTCAGGAATTTATGCATGATCTCCATAGAGCCCCAGCTAACCGATGTCTTATGGCTGTCAAGCTTGATATGGAGAGAGCGTATGATAGACTGAATTGGGCCTTCTTGCACCAACTCTTCAGGAGTTCGGATTTGACGAGCTATTTATTGAGTGGGTTATGGCTTGTATTTGGAGGCCTTCTTTCTCTCTGATTATTAATGGGAGCCTGACTGAGTTTTTTCATTCTACTGTGGGATTACGTCAGGGCTGCCCTCTATCTCCTCTTCTGTTTATTTTGGCTGCGGATGATCTTTCCCGTGCTTTCATTCAGGCTGAACAGGATCGGAGGATTGTTCCTTTTCTGGCAGGGGCAGGGGGCCCTTCTGTCTCTCATCTCTTGTTTGCATATGATTGTATTCTTCTGGGTCTAGCTTCCTCTAATAATGCAGCTTCCTTCGATTCATTATTCAGTCCTATTATCAGGCTTCTGGGCAGAAGGTCAACCTTCTTAAGTCTTCCATTTGTTTCAGCCCTAAGACTTCCAGACCCACCAGAGAAGCTATTATGAATCTCTTGGGGATATCAACTCAGACTGACGATTTATGTATCTGGGGATTCCTATGACCGGTAGATGTCCCCGATGTTCTGACTATGAAGACCTTGAGAGGCGTGTCCGTCAGCGGATTGATGGGTGGCATGTCACTGGTTTATCTATGATGGCTAGGGTCACCATTATTCGGTCGGTTCTTTCCTCCCTTCCTCTTTATTTGCTTTCGAATGCGGCCATCCCGATTACTGTTCTAAGGAGGATCGAGAGATGGTTTAGGACTTTTTATGGGCCTCTATACAAGATGGTCACGGCATCCACCTTCTATCTTGGGACACGATCTGTATGCCTATCCAAGAAGGTGGTCTTGAATCAATCCCTGTTGATTAGGTGACAAGCTCTTCTGGCCAGACATGCATCTCGCTTTCTTTTGGAGCCACAATGTTTGTGGAGCTCTGTGATGCGGGCGAGATATGGTGACTGGAGATCTGGGGAGTACATTCTGCCGCCCCGAGGGTGTTCCTCCTTTTGGAAGGAGGTGTGTCAGTATGGGAATTCTATCCTGAAGAACACTTCTTGGGTGATTGGTAATGGTCAGTCTATTGATGTTATCCAGGATTCTTGGATTGCGGAGCTTTCTCTATCTCGGTAGCCCTCATTTATCAGCATTGATGTCCCCTCGACTTGAGGGTTAAGGATCTGATTTCTCCATATTCTCATACCTGGCATACCCCCACGGTGACCCATTTCTTTGGTGGGGAACTTTCTCAGTGGATTCTCTCGATCCCTCTCATTTCTAGTCCTTCGGTAGATGTCAAGCTTTGGCAGAGATCCTCTCTATCTAGAGCCCCTTTGAGGGACCTTATGAAGTTTTTTAGGCCTCAGTCATAGTGTACGAAGGATGCTTCTTGGATCTGGTCACTCCCTACCTTCTCAGGGTTCAGCTGTTTATTTGGAAGCTTCTTTGGGACTGTCTTCCGACGAGTGCCCTGCTATCTCGTAGGGGTATGCCTATCCAGCCAATTTGCCCTCTGTGTGGGCTGAAGGACGAGTCTTCCGATCATGCTATCTTCTTATGTCCTAGAGCTCGACAGATTTGGCACCTGATGGGTTATACTGGTAGAGTGGATGCTTCAGGTTCCCTCGCTCCCTCTTCTTTCATGATCTCCGAAGGGCCCTCAGCATTTATGTGGTCTTTGGGCGGTTACGGCTTACAGATTTGGCTTTCGAGGAACCAGCTTATATTCACGGAGGATCTTATTTCTTTGCAGAGACTGGTGAGGAAGATCATATCATTGTCTATGGATTATGCCCGTGCTTTGCTTTCGGTTGGTTCTGACTCCTTTGGCCTCTGGGGTTCCCTTGCTGCTTCGGTAGCGAACCGGCGTCGGTTTTCTTTTCTTGGGAGCCCTCCCTCCAGGGTTTTTCAAAATCAATTTTGATGGGAGCATCCGTGGTAGACTTGTTGGCTCGGCCTTCATCATCCGTGGGCCTCAGGGTCATATGATGGCAGCGGGTGGATTTGGTTCTCTGGATTCCTCTGTCCCTATGACCGAACTATATGCTGCTTGGGCTGGTATTACTTATGCTTCTCAGATTCTTCATACCCAAAGATTTGTGATCGATGGTGATTCTATGACGGTCATTAGGTGGCTTCGGAAGGAAAATGTCCATGTTGCCCCCCTTAATCCGATTCTCTGGGACATATGGTCCAGCCTTCAGGAAGCTGAATCTGTCCAGATTCGACACATATACCGTAAAGCCAATGCGGCTGCTGATTGGGTGGCGGCTTCAATGGCCCAGCATTCTGGCTACTAGATTTGGAGTCAGGGTAATCCTTGTCTTACTATTTTGAGGCAAATTTTGTATTCTGATGTTTCTGGGTTGATACATACTAGACGTGTCTGATCAACTGTTTGTACCCAAAAAAAAAAATTTCTAGGAAGAGGTTCCATACTCGGATCAAGGTTTCATTCCTATCATTTTTCTTAAAAACAAAGTTAATTCTTAATCATTTCTCATATTCTTAAAACACATGCATGGTTTCAAGCATGAAATCTCACAATGAACAGATGCAGTTCACGTACGTCGACGATCTACTAAATTTTTGCCGCGGTACGTTCTAGTTCACTCATAATTCAGTAGGTTGATCGTGCCGACGGCGACTCAATGGCACTCTTTGGCTACTGTTTCATAAATTGACAGGAGTCTGCCATAAAAGAATATAGAAATCACCGAACCAAGGAGTGCGCCAAAAGAGTTCACGGGCACCGAATTTGGGTCTACCCATCCACACCGCGACAGCTTCGCTGATGAATAAGCCATGCGTGAATTAGTTTTCTAGTTATTGGATCCACAGGAAGTTAGTAAGGTATTGTTTTTAAAAAGCATTTGTCTTGGCTAATCAAGGATGGATTTGTCACTACATTGAGGTAACTAGTCCACCAAATAATGGGGTTCGATCATTTTATTCTTCTTCTTTATAGGGAGAAGAAGATGGAATGATTTGTTTCCGGATCGATGTGAGGCTTTTTATTATTATTATTGTATATCATCGTGATTTCTCCAAAACTTTATTGCCAGGGGTAGCAAATTTCTAGCCAAGATGCAATCACCCTATTTTCCCAGTGATTAAGAACCTATGAGACGAAAAGAAGATAAAATAAAAATTAAAAATTAAAAATTAAAAAAAAAAAAAAAAAAAAAAAAAAAAGGAGAAAAGAGGAGGAGGTTTCGATCGGATAAGATCCCAAACTCATCGAGGAGGTTATCCTGTTTTAACTTTTTCAGGCCCATGTAATCTCTTGCTACTCACACTAAATGATTGATTGAAATTATCCAAATATGAAAATAAATGAGTTTTAGAAAATTATTTGTCCTAAACAAATCTATGTCTACATTCTGATTATATATTATGCCTATACTCTCCTCCAACGAATAGAAAAGTTAATAAAAATTTTAAAATTTCAAAACCAAACATATTTTCCCCTTACATGCAGCCCACTTGTCTAACACTATATAGCTAATATGATTATTAGAATGGATTATAGCCATCAGTGCTTTCCTTCTACATGGATTGCATATGGACTGGTTAATAATCCCCCGCAAGGATAAAATACTGATGGGTAGAGAAAGAGGTGTAAGATGTGTGAAATAGTTTACTCTCACGAAATAGTTATAACCCTTCCCATATGCACCCTAGCATGGTTAATTATTGATTAAGGTAAATTTTTTGAATACTATGGATGCATTTGGTGATCATTTTAGGATCATCCTAGTGATTTTGGATCATTGATGATTCTAATCTTGACATGATCTCAGTTTTAGTAATCAAAAATTACCATATTTGATTAATATATCACAGTGATTAAAAATCACTAGTGATCTAATATCATCATATTTGATATAACAAGCAAATGCAAAATTACTAAGCAAGATATTAAATTTACATTATATTACTATATATAACATATATAATATAATGTTATTATATATATTAAATTATATCATATGTTATAATATATAAACTAATATTATTATAATATATATATGTAATATCATATAGTATGACATATTATATTTTATTTTATTTATTATAATAGATAAATTATATTATGTAGCATAATATAACATAATATAATCCAATGAATTATAATATAAAATATATATATATATCTTATATTGTATATTATAAATAAAAGATTACTAATATAATATAGTTTATATTATTATATTGTAATATGATGCATTATATTATATATATATATATATTTATTTTATATATATTATATATATATATATATTATTTTATATTTATATAATAAAGGATATTTTGGTCTATAAATTTTAGTCTAAAATCATTGTAAGAGGGTGAACTTGTATCATCATCTTTGAGGATGGCAATAGGATCATTCCCTTGGAAAGTAATCCATGAGGTGGGGGTGATTTTTTATCACCACTACGTAGAATCACTCCAGTGCAATCAAATGACGTGATCGTATCATCATCTCATTGATCATTGATGATGCTAGACGAATCAATTTATACCAAACACCCCCTATATATTGTGCTCCAACCTACACTATAAGAGATAAAATATTGCGACGCCCAAATGCGTCGCAATTGCGTCGTTAAACATGCTATTGCGACGCAATAGCGACGCAATGACGGCGTCGCTCAAATGTCCATCGCAATACTCATTGTCGCAATTGCGTCACAATATTGCGACTCTGCGACGCAACATTGCGTCGCAATACTGCGACGCATACAAATGCATCGCTAAATTTAAAATTAATTTTAAAATAAAAAAAAATTATTATTAAATATTGCGACGCACTAATTGCATCGCAATATTACGACGCATCCAGCTGCATCGCAATATTTAATAATAATATTTTTGGTATAATAGCGACGCAATTTGAGTCACTAATGCATCGCAAATAAAAATTATTTTAAAATATTGCGACGCAGGGTCATTGCGTCGCAATTTATTAAAAATTTTTAAGATAAAATAGCGACTCAATTTTAGTCGCTAATGCATCGCTATAAATTTATTTTTAAATTATTGCGATGTCAGGTCATTGCGTCGTAATATTTTAATAATAATATTTTAAAAATATTAGCGATGCAATTTCAGTCGCTAATGCGTCGCAAATTTTATTTTTTAAAAAATATAAAAGATTAAAAATTAAAATGGTTAATATAATTTCGCTAAATCTAAATATTGATACAAACATTTTTCACTCAATCCAAACAATAATAAATTTTTAAAAATAATTTATATATTAAAATTTTGAAGTTTTTACAATATAAAAAAAAGAAAAGAAAATACATTAAGAATCTGGGCGATCACGTGGAGGCTGTGGAGGCTGAAGACTCTGCGACAAGCGGCTAACCATATCCCGCAAATAATGCATCTCATCTCGCATGTCTGCAACCTCCTGATCCCGGCCTCGCATACGATCCTCAAAATCCTGCTCGACCTCCTGGCGAATCTCCTCTGCAATAGATCTGCGAAGGTCCTGTAAACGCTCGGGAGGAAGATCACCAGGAACTCGCGAGCTGGAGGCCTAATGGGGAAAAAATGTAGAAGCTCTAGTGCCCAGACCATAGACCATGCGGTCTCATGGCTGGGCACCAACAGCCTCCAAAAATACACGCCGACTCTCCTCTGCTGAGAGTTCGACGGACGTCTCCCCATCAGTAGAGTCGACGATGCCTGGAGCGAAGCTCCTTGACTTGTGTCTTGAAATTATGAAATCAACAATAAATGAGTTAATAAATTTCTCGAAATAAAATTTTAGAAATTAAACAGATACTACATAAATCTAATTCTTACCGCAACCTCCCGTGATCGCGTGTCAACCCAGGAACCGTCCCTCCTGGTGTGTGTTGCCCTGAATAGACGAAACTCACCAGGATCTTCGCCCTCCTGCTCAGACTATAATAATAAAAAAAATGATATTAATACAAATATTTATAAATAACTAAAATAGTAATTAAAATATTTATGTTTTCTTACCATACGCCGTCTGTGCTCCTGAATCGAAATGGAGCCCGAAGTATGGCGGGAGAGACCCGTGCCAGGACCGCCCTTCTCAGATCGGCGGTTCGTGCTGGCTGATGCAGACCTCCTGCGCCAGCCATCGGACTCCCAGGCCTGCTACCACTCGTGCCAAATACCTCTGGCATGTGCGCAGGACGCTGACCCGATGACCTCCAACGATGAAGCATGTCAGAGTATCAGCATCGCGTCAGAGCCTCCCATGCTGCCCTAATGGCATCATGGCTGGCAGGATCCCATGTAAACTTTTTCTGTATTAAAATAAACAGTTAGTTTCTGAATTTATTAAGTTTAAGAAATTTTATATCACTGATAAATTATATTTAATAAGTTTACCTGAAACTCAGAAAAATAAAACTCCTCGTGGCTGGAGATACGTGGTGCCAATCGTAGCCACTGGGATCTACACGCCTCTGAAATACGGCGCTGATGTGGCTGGATACATGATGCTGCTCAATGAATCTGTTAAAAAAATGCATGTTTATAAGTAATTGACTTAAAAACATAAACATATATTTTTAATTAGTATATACTTACATTCCCTGAGCATCAAGTCGAAAGTACAGTGCGGCCGATGGTGGAAGAACTCTTGGAGATATGTGCCGATCGGCTGGATGGTAATACTGCTGGAGAGATCGAAGGCTGCGCCATGCTAGAGATCCAAACTCTCCATCTCCGACGCTCATGTGATCTGATGTAGCAGGGCTACGTCCCTGCTCACTCTGTCTGTCGTCGGTAGATCTACCTCTGCCCGTCATACTGAAAATACTAAAGATTCACACAATTAAATTACGATTAATGATTGACTATGTAAGAATTTAACACTTATAAAAAAAGTTAAATTTTAAAAACCTCTATGTTTAATCGGTGTCATTTGTTTCATGAAATGTTGGTTCAACATCTGATGCCGTATCGGATTGCGAATCAGTTTCATTATCATCGGAAGGAAACCGAACATTTGCATCCGCAATTTCTTGGACATCACCATTTGGATCTCTAAGTGATGTTTCAGGAGCCCTTGTGTCGTCCTCAATTGCATGCATTTCATCTCATCCTCTTGAAATGCAGGGCACTTGGCTGATTGACTTGATGAACTCTCCTCTAATACGATTGTTGAACGTAGGACGATTTTAGAAACGGCCCACCAATCTCGCTTGTCGTTGCGCAAACTTGGATATCCGCAGTAAAAGACTTGCTGAGCTTGGGATGCAAGGATGAATGGGTCATATTTCTGCAATCTTCATCGATGGTTCACTTCAACCAATTATAGTCGTTATGAACCCTTTTGCCCACAGGAACTATCGGATCGAACCAATCACAATGAAACAATACGCTTCGTTTCATAGGCCAACCAGGATATTCAACTTCAACCACCTCTACTAACTTTCCATAATAATCCTGCATATTTGCTCCAACACTTTCTCCTTTTACACACACGCCCCAGTTCTGCGTGCCTCTTGAAGCTGCTAATCGTTCAATCTGAAATTTGTACCCATTTACAAAATAGCCAGTAGAGGTTGTTACGGTCTTCAATGGCCATTGCGATAGACATTTAATGAAAATATTGTCGGTTGTGGACCATGGACCGTTGACCTATAAATTAATAAGCTATTGACATCCAATTCAAAAATATAGCCATTATCGAAATTGATTGAGTGATACTCACAAATTCATAAAACCAGTAAGCAAACTCTGTTTCTAATTTCTGCCCAATTGCAACTTGACTGATGTCGAGATTCATCTGTCGTTGTCTATCACAAAACATCCTTATGGGATGAAAAGGATGAAAACTAATGTTAGAAATTAAATATTATGTTATATTGTTATTTAAATTTAAATTTCCAATTTAGCATTGAAGTATACACTTACTCAATATATGGATCGACTTCTCGACAATTCATTAGGATGTAATAATGTGCTGCATTATACTCCATATCGCTAAGATTTCTTGACTTCTGCCCACCAATGACCGGCCGATAGCTTTAAAAATTGATATTCTACCATCATTAGCTTCTGCTTCGTCCACACATACGTCATCGTTACGACCATGATTTTGGCTCCTCGTGTGGACGTGACCCTCAAAGTAATGTGAGGCAAAAGCTGAAACTTCTTCGACCAAGTATGCATTGCATATAGAACCTTCAACCCTTGCCTTATTACGTACATTATTTTTTAACTTCTTAAGATACCTATATGTAAAGTTGCAACAAAAAATTAACGAATTTTTCAAGCAATGAAATAATATTTGAAATGTCACATATCTTAATGATGTATATTTACCTCTCGAAAGGATACATCCAGCGATACTGCACGAGACCAGCTATGCTCGCTTCGTATGGCAAGTGAACCGGTAAATGCTCCATTGAGTCAAAAAAATTGGGAGGAAATATTCGCTCAGCTTGCATAAAATAATTGGAATT
The DNA here is from genome assembly GCA_900491605.1 of Calamus simplicifolius. Lineage (NCBI taxonomy): Eukaryota > Viridiplantae > Streptophyta > Magnoliopsida > Arecales > Arecaceae > Calamus > Calamus simplicifolius. The sequence continues at coordinate 113,606 of UESW01004878.1, forward strand.
TCCTCCTCAAGCCTTGCCATGGATGCAGAAGTAATGACTGCGGCAGATAACTCCTTAAAGAATAAGCTGAGCTCCGTAATTGCCTTCCAGACATGTTGCGGAAGCAACTCACGAAAAGCTATAGGTAATAACCGTTGCATGAAAACATGGCAGTCGTAACTCTTCATGCCGAACAACTTGAGCTTATGCATGTCCACACACCTACCGATATTTGAGGCATAACCATCTGGAAATTTTAACCCTCTAGCCAGTTACATAAAACTTCTCGTGAATTTCTGTCAAGAGTGTAACATGCTTAGGATAGGTCCCATCGGCACTCCTTCTTAAATCACCTCTTCTGCAGTACTGATTCTCTTGACTTTGCAGTATCTTTTGTTTTTCCCGGGATGTTTAGCACCGTGTTAAATATGTTATCAAAGAAATTTTTCTCGATATGCATAACATCCAAGTTGTGCTGGATGAGATTTGTGCTCCAATAAGGCAATCCCAAAATATACTTCGCTTCTTCCAGTTATGTTCTTTACATATATGGCCATTTATTCTATCTGCATCGGTTCCCATGCATACATCAACCCCAAATGCTCTATAGAATCAAATAGATCCGTGCCGGACCTAACCGGTTCGGCAAATTTTGTGACTGCTTTGTTCTTTCGGAAGGCGATCAGTTACGCCTGTAAGGATGATTTGGAGGCAAGAACTTCCTATGGTTATCAAACCATGACTGCTTACCACTCTTCTGCAATGTAAATGCATCCGAATCATACATGCAATGAGGGCATGCCAGACGTCCAGCAGTGCTCCAACCAGACAACATTGCATATGCCGGAAAATCACTTATTGTCCACATCAAAGCAGCTCTCATTAAGAAATTCTGTTTCATAGAAATGTCGTATGCTACGACTCCTGTTTCCCACAACATTTTCAATTCGGCCACCAACGGTTGCAGAAAGACATCAATCTTTTCCTTTGGATTTGATGGTCCTGGAACCAAAATGGTTAAAAACATTGCAGTATCTTTCATGCACTTCCACGGAGGAAGGTTATATACAGTCAGTATCACAGACCAACATGAATACTGTTGCCCCGCTTGACCAAAGTTGGAAACCATCGGTACAAAGACCTAATCTCACATTCCTTATATCTTCAGCGAAATCAGGATGATTTTCATTGAAATGCTTCCAAGCCTTTGAATCTGATGGATGCCGCATTTCATCCTCTTTAGATTCATGTTCGGCATGCCATCTCATATCAGCAGTGTTGT
>UESW01004878.1:115848-128814 GCA_900491605.1 Calamus simplicifolius
CTGGAGAAGTATCCTTGGGCTTTCGCCTGTTGTCAATAATTAGGTGTGAAGTCTCTTGATCCAAAATTAAGATTTGCTGAAATTAATTCCTTCCAAGCCTCTTCGAAATTAATTCCCAATTAATTCCTAGAATTAATTCCTCTATGTCACCGTGGACTTCTTGGCTTCTAGTGATGGAACTCCCACGCGAAAAGACACCGTGGCTTCTTGGCTTCTAGCGATGGAACCCACGCGAGAGTCCCACGGAAGGACTCTTCACGTATTCACCGCACCGTCTTCCCGAGCGGCTCCCTTCACGTGAACACCAAAGCCCGATTCTGCTGTGCGTGCTTCCGCCCTCCACGTAGCCAACCCCACGGCAACGTGGCAACACCAGGCGGCTCCCTTCACGGCAACGTTCTTCCGCCAAGAAGGAATTTCTTCCGTGAAGACGCTCTTCACTTGGAATCCAAGGCCACGGACTGATCCAAGGCCACAGACTTCACAGAAGGCATCTTCCACAACGCACGAATCCCTCTTTCCGCTGGCCGTGAACGCTTCTTTCTATGCTCGCATGATTGAGAAAGGAGAAAGATGGAGAGGAGGAAAAGAGGGCTACCATGAGAGAAAGGATTTTCTGGGAGAAAAGAATCTGTTCTCTATTCCATCCAAACCCTAGAGACTAGAGTTTAAATACATCCACGAAGTGGGCCAGGCCCAGACTCAACAAAAAACTCCCATGGACTAAACCAATGAGATTAAACTAATCCCCAAGCTCGTCTACACCCGTGACTTGATTTAATCTCAACCCTTGGACTCAAACCCAGCCCAATGCAAGTTAGCCCACCTGAGCCTTGATAGCACCACACCAGGCCCAACATTTTTAACATAACTTATATTCAAATATCTTGATCAATCACCTAACATATCCAAATTATCAAAATAGTTGTTTCAATATGTTATAGTGTCAAATCATAATCATTAAAATAATTAGATAAGAAATATATTCTACATCCCAAAGTATGCTTAGATAAGTTATCTTTTCAATACCGAACTAATCCCAATTATGATCCAACATGTGATCAACAATCCATAATGCCATGGTCCTATCCACAACCAATAATTCATATAGAATGCTACAATCTATCTCATGGCCATGAATCCAGTATAATGAAACTTGTCCAACCCTCTTATTCAAGCTAATTACACATACCTTTAATTTAAATAATTTAATTATAAAATTCATATATATCATGCTCAAAATATGTTATATTTAACATTAGATGCATGATAAATCATGCGGACCATACTTATTGATATGCAAACAACAAGAATCATCATTAATTATGGGAAAAAACAAGCATGCAAGGGGTTCTTACCTCCATGAAAAGAAAATTCTATATCTTATATTCAAACTTAGTGTGCAAGAACACCTTATGTGCTCAATTAATTTAAGACTCTAATTACACATCTCTTAATTTAAATAATTTAATTATAAAATTCATATATATCATGCTCAAAATATTTTATATTTAACATCAGATGCATGATAAATCATGCGGACCATACTTATTGATATGCAAACAACAAGAATCATCATTAATTATGGGAAAAACAAGCATGCAAGGGGTTCTTACCTCCATGAAAAGAAAATTCTATATCTTATATTCAAACTTAGTGTGCAAGAACACCTGATGTGCTCAATTAATTTAAGACTCTAATTACACATCCCTTTAATTTAAATAATTTAATTATAAAATTCATATATATCATGCTCAAAATATTTTATATTTAACATCAGATGCATGATAAATCATGCGGACCATACTTATTGATATGCAAACAACAAGAATCATCATTAATTATGGGAAAAACAAGCATGCAAGGGGTTCTTACCTCCATGAAAAGAAAATTCTATATCTTATATTCAAACTTAGTGTGCAAGAACACCTGATGTGCTCAATTAATTTAAGACAATTGATATTTACCATAACAATGTCCAAAAATTAATCTCTTACAAATTAAAATTTTCATTCCCTGATTTTCAATTCTCCTAAAATTTTCCAACTTTTTAATTTAACTCTACTTCTAGCTTTTTCACAACCTAACTAAATAATAAAATTGTTCAAAATAAAGAAAGGAAATTTTACCTCAAACAAGGAAGATCCTATACTGTTCGACTTTTGATCCAAACTACTATCCACCTATACAAGATTATTGGACCATAGTGAGAGGATCAATCTAAGAGAGTGTATGAGCAATTTGAGTCATAGACTAGTAAGTATCTAGCAAGGTCTTTCTCGCGGTCAAGCCAAAGAAAGTTAAAGATCTCAACCCAGCTTCCACGAAGAGGTTGGAATAGAGGTGGGTTGTGGCCACCTTGCCCATGCAGTGGGCTCTATATTATCTTCACGTGTTTTTTCCTTTGTTTCACACACACACACACACACAGAGTAACACTGCCGGGTAAAGAAGGAAAAGGGCGCCTATCACTGGATTGGCCAAGCCAACTGTTTGGCAATTGGGATGCAAATGAAATTGTCTACTCTTCATGCAGATCATTTCACAACCAAGTCATGTTTGAGTCAAACCAGGGCCGGCTCTGATTGGACCCAAAACTCGAACCAGTTCTCGTTGCACTCCCCTCCACCCTCTGATCCTTGTAACGTTTCTGGACCCTAATATTATCCAATATTGCACGTACACCATAGTCATGCCATGGAATCTCTAATATTCTCATCCACATGGTGCACCCCAAAGATGTTTGGTTCTTGTCCAAAATGTCTGTAGAAGAGATCTTGAAACCATGACCTCATTTTTCTTTTTTCTTAGTGGGTGGCAAGCCATGACTTATAATCTTTTATTAGTATTATTACAAGACAGATTTAAACTCTTACAAAATTAACTCCCAATGCAATAGCCTATAGAATAGAGGAAAAGCTTCAGTCAAGAACACTACATTCTCAAAATTGATTGCAGTGTTTGCCAGACTCTCGTAGTAATAAATTTGTTCCCCCATGCTGCACGCCTGCAGCAATGCAATTTGAAATCATGCATTAATATTAAAATTTGTTTAGAGCTTGCTTTTTGGTGAAATTGTGTCCTAATGCAGACAGGGTGCCACAAAGGCATGGAACGTGATATGGCACGGCCACCACCACTGCGTTCTCATCCCAGGTGTCATGGCACGGGACTACGTACCTGATCAATGAGGCTATGGGAGCTCCTGCTTAAGGTTTCCATTGGGCCCATTCCCCTGGTACATTGAGGAGACAAAGCTGGTTCTGAATATATTTGTTGCACAATTATTGGCGTTGGGCTGATGCTGTGCACCAATGTCTACTTCCACCTACTACTGGAGGTAAGCCAAACAACAATTTGAATGCGTGATGCATTTTTCCATTGCACCAAAATTTTAATTGCCAGTATCTGGAAAGGAAGTCAGGTTAATGTTTTCATGATGCAAAAGACTTTATGACCAGCTCATGATATGGCTGGATTCGTAACCTTTTTGCATTATATTCAAGCTTTTATCGTTCACCTGCCACAAAGAGAAGACAACCATGAAGACAGCAATACAACTCTTAGCTACCAATGCAACTTTGCTTGCATGTGCCCTCTCTAAACCACAGTGGTGCAAGTACACAGAACCAAAGCAGTTGCAGCAATCACAGCCCAGCCTCCACAACACTTGTCAACTTTGAAATCATTGATCTCGTCGATGTTGAATCACATTCAATCGTCTCCACAAATGCTTCGGAATTAGACTTCCAAGTTCATCATTCAATTTTCCTTGCCAAAAAAAGGTGGTCGTCAACTTATTCGCCAATGAACTAAACAAACTTTAGTCATGCCTCCTCTTATTAAGTGTCTCATAGAGCTCCGGGGGTTCCATGGTGGACAGGCGTTGAATTGGTGATGTCCCAAGGTTTCCAATGAGACATGGCATGAGTTAAATTGGTGATGAAAGTAGCTGTATGAGAAGACTTTTTTTTTTTGTGGTACAGACAGGTGATCATATTATTTTAGAGTGAGTCAAACCCGATATATCATAGTACAATAATTGAGAAAGGATAATAGGGCAAGGGTTGCCATACTTTCAGCTTCAAAAATCATAGTGAGAGGCCATCCTGGCAGCAATCCAATCAGCAACGGAATTGACTTTTCGGTAGATATGTCAAATCTGAATGCTAAGAGCTCGCAGAAGAATAGAACGGATGTTGCACATCAAGAGATGGTAGGTAAGTGGACGTTGAACTCCTGCCGAATCCAGCGAATAATAGTCATGAAATCTTTCTCTATAATAAGACTATGGACGCTCAAGTTTCGAACGGCATAGAAGATACTAGTCTATACCGCATATAGCTCAGCAAAAGATACCGAAAAGACAAGTGAATAACAGTATGAGAAGGCTTTACTGCGTGATATCAAGGAATCAACAGCCTACCTAATGTCAACCTCCACCGGTTGCGACCTAATTATTCTTTCCCTTTACTCTCATCTATTATAGAGTAACAGAGTGATTAGCACGAGGGTCTCTATTATTGGCTATGGTCAATCAATATGCCACATTAGTCCTCGTCTGTTGACTTGCCATCTCTTCTCTCTTTCATTAGATCTTGCGACGATCACGAGGGTCACCATCTGCACGTTGGACCCTACAGTTGTACCTGAGTATGTGACAGCTTATGTTGCACTACTCTTTGTTCTCAAAATAATGGTATAACAACAAGAAGAGAGACAAATCCTCTTGTTATCATTCTAGGAAAGTGGTCTCAGTGATGAGAGAGAGAGAGAGAGAGAGAGAGAGAGAGAGATCAGGCCACTTCATCGAATTGTAATGCAAATATAGACAGATCGTACATTTGTTTATTGTTTTAGTTTTTTTTTTAAAAAAAGGCAAGATCAGATCACTGCATTTAGAATCAGTGGTTCATGCTAGCTCAAGCAAAACCAAGTTAAGTAAGAATTATGAGGCCTAAACTTAGCCCAACCCATCACTCTTTTTATCTAACCAACAGGGATCGATGTGCAAGAAAATCAATTAAACTGTAGAACCGTGCTGGATAGTTTAAATTAATGTTTTTTTGGTCTTTCGATCTGGTTTCTAGTTTAAAAAATTTTGCAATGGTGAAAACCGATCTGAACTTTAAAAAAAACTAATACAAATCGAATTGTGCTATATATTATATAGGCTTTCACTTGCATTATTAATAAAATTGAAATGCTAAAGTATATATGAATAACAAGCTATGAGAGAGCTACATTCTTTTGCATTATAAATATTAAGCTATTATTTGATTATATAAAGTTTGCTATAAAATCAATCTTATAGTCATGTAAAGCAGGCAGAAATAATTAAACCAATAAATCGAATGAAACCAAATCAAATTTCTTTACTCATTTAGCTTCAGTTACAAAAATAGTTGGTTCAATTTTGATTTTAAGAAATCCGTTCATTACTTAATTTAGCTCTAAAGAAAAAAAATTTATATGCTGCCTCGATGCATCGGACGAATCACTGCACCCGATGCAGGCCATCCTGGGATAGTGTACAAAGACTTTTTTTTAGCTCAAAAAAAAACCTCGATTTAAACTCACTCGATCTGACCTATTCATACTTCTACAATAAATATAAAATGGAGGCCCAGCAAAGCAGGCTGTTAGATGCCTCGTTAAAATTATGCACCACTAAACATACAGTCATGACCTGCGTTTGATCTTAATCATTCATACAGTACGTTAAAAGTGTTAGATAATTCTAATAAATTCATTTATGTGGCCCATGATTTTGGCCTGGTTTTAATGAGAGTGGCCCAAGTTGATGGTGATTAGGCCTTAAAGAAAATTAAGATCAGAAAGGGTTTTTATTGTTTAATAGACCCTCCCTCTCTCTTCAATAACTAACGGAAGGAGCAGTTACTAAATCTGCCATATTTGAAAACTCTCTTAACCATTAGAGAGGGTATGGAAGGAAAAAGGTAGAGAGGAAAGAAAATACTACAAGAACAATCAAGAAGGCATGGATCAGGGTAAGTCCTTTGATTTCTCTATTAAAGTTTTATAAAACTTTACAAGGATGATTCAAAATTGTTGAAAAAGATCCAACCATAAAAGTTAAATTAATATTTTACTTACATTTGGTATTTTTTTTGATATCTCCATTCAAAGATATATATATTGTCAGCATTCCCCTCGATTTCTCCCGTTCTTTCGTTTCTTTGGTTTGTGATCTCGTTCTTGTTTTCTAAAGTAATGTGGGAGAAATTTCTTGTCACCCTGGAAGTGGACACCAAGTCCTTCTCAGTGTAAACCAAGATACCCTTTAGCCGCAGAAATATGGCGCTCAAATGGGCGATTCCTTGGAGCCTTTGCATGAGGGGCGAAGACATACGTGGAGCCCCATGGGGAACCCCGGCTTCCAAGGATTTATGGCTGAGTTATCATAGTTATTCGCTTGATGGGGATTAACAGAACGGGGCTTATAATCCAAAGAATTGCGGGGAGGAAGGAAAAGGGGTCAGTTTCAAGGGAGTGCGAGGATCCCGTTTCCGGATGAAATCCGTGCCTTCCGCTTGCGGGCAAGATGGGAATTCTAAAGGGAACTGCGCGTTATACTTAGGTAGAATTACAGCGGACCCCAAAAGATTTCTGGTAAATATCTAAATGATTCAATGGCATAATGGGAACCAAAATGTCTAAACTAAGGCCATCCATTCAATGCACTTTTTATTGTTGGTTAACGTGCATCTTAAGTAAGATTAATTGTGGCTCGAGGGATTGATGGCAGATGGTTTTGATCAATTTTGTGCTTTTGTTCTTATTGGTTGCCGTGTGTTGGCTTTTTTGGCCGAATTCCCTATGATTCTGAAAATGTAAATTAAAGATATATATCTTTGCATGCCGTTAATTCAAGAATGGTTTGAATTGAATATCGGAATACCTACGTAGAATTTTGTACGGTATAATTAATTATCATGAAATTTTATTATTAACATTATCATATCAATTTTGTGTTTTTGAAATATTAGGGATAATAAAATGTCTATAGCATGAAGGCTTGTTAGTCACCAAAGTGGCCTAGCTAAAAGATTAATTAGACATTTTAATTCATGTCCATTTCAATTGTTCATGTATATGTGGTGCTATTAAATGACATAAAAGTTGGAATTGAACAATTGAGATCATTAATTATATCGCTAGGAGGTTACCCAAAGGTGAACCATTGCTTATAATTAATGATATTAAAGAAATATATCGACATACTTATGTATATCCAAAGATAACATGAGTATTAATTTTAGTGTGATTGATTGTTTATTAAAGCTATTTACATTAGCATCATTGTTGGTTTAAAATTATGTATTCAAGTATCACCCAAAGGTGAACTTAAATATATATATATTCAAAGTTTATTATTTGTTTGAATTCATTATGATTACTCAAAGCATTAATATGTGATCTTGTATAATGTTTTGTAGCTTCTACTACTTTGTTCGGTTTGAGCAATGGACTGGTCAAGTTCAATGGGTTGAACTATGCAGATTGGTCTGAGCAAATCCAGTTTCAACTGGGTATTATAGGCTTGGACATAGCGATAGTTTCAGATAAGCCTGCAGACATTACGGAGACCAGTACAGAAGATGAAAAGTCTTCTTACGAGACTTGGGAGCGGTCTAACAGGCTGAGCTTGAACTTGATGCGGATGTCGATGGCAGAAAATGTTAAGCCATCAATGCCTAAAACGGACAATGCAAGGGAATTCATGAAGAAAATTAAAGAATACTCTCAATCGGACATAGCTGACAAGTCCATTGTGGGGAGCCTGATGAGTGAACTGACGACCAAGAAGTTTGATTGGTCACAACCCATTCATGATCATGTAACAAGCATGGCAAATCTAGCAGCAAAGTTGAAATCAATGGGTATGGATGTGAGTGAGTCATTCCTAGTTCAGTTTATCATCAATTCGCTTCCTCCCGAATTTGGCCAGTTCCAGGTGAACTACAACACCCTTAAGGAAAAATGAAACCTTCAAGAAATTAAGGCCATGTTGGTACAGGAAGAAGGGAGATTAAAGAAGATGAAGGAACACTCTGTCCATCTCATGATTCATGATGGAGCTAGTAACAGCAAGACAAAACGAGGTAAGAAGGACAAGAAGAAGAAGGAAAAAGCCCAAATGAAGGTCAATGCGGGCCATATCCACAAGGAGCAGAAGTGTTTTTTCTGCAAGAAGGCTGGGCACTTTAAAAAGGATTGCCCAAAAAGAAAGGCTTGGTTCGAAAAGAAAGGTATTTATTATGTCTCTGTTTGTTTCGAATCAAACCTTATTGAAGTTCCTAATAATACCTGGTGGTTAGATTCAGGTGCAACTACTCATGTGTCTCATGTTACACAGGGATTCCTTTCAATCTAGCCCCTAAATGAAACTGAAAGTACTTGTTCATGGGAAACAGAATGAAGGCACGAATAGAAGGGATTGGGACGTATAGGTTGATCTTGGACACTGGGTGTCATTTGGATCTTGAAAAGTGTCTCTATGTACCTAATTGTGCTAGAAATTTAGTTTCTGTAGGAAAGCTAGATGATGTTAATTTTCATTTTAAGATTGGAAATTGTTGGCCCAGATGGCAACCCAAGAGGGGGGGGTGAATTGGGTTCTTAAAAATTTAAGACTTTTTGAAATGTTTTAAACAAATTAACTCAAGATGTGCAAGTGAGAGAAATTAACTTATAAGCAATGCACAAACAGAAATATAAGAGAGATAGAGTGAGAGACAAGTGAGCACGGCAAACACAAGATATTTTTATAGTGGTTCGGTGCAACCAACACCTACGTCCACTCCCAAGATCCACTTGGGTCCACACTATAATCTCCCTAGATTACAGCCGAGTTGTTTTACAAGCTCACAACTCAAACTTGTTGTTTTTTCGGGATCACAACGAACCCAGCCGATTTTCACGGGCTCACCAGCACAAAACCCAACTCGTTGTTTTAACGGGATCACAACGAACCCAAAACGTAAGCTATCCCAAGCTTACAACGAGGTACAACTACCTCCACTGATTCAATCCACTTTGAATCAGTACACAAGAAAATAATTTCGAGTTTAAATACAAATAGCTCCTCTAGAGCAGAATAATCAAAATAAAGCTTAGGTTTAGAAAAGCCTGATTAAATGAGCTTGAATGCAGGCTTGGCTTCTTTGCTTCTCTTCTCCAACTCCTTTGATGTGTGGAATCAGGCCTCAGCACATATTCTTCTAGCTTTGGGGCTTTTGGATGTTGGTTGAAGCTTTTCTTCTTTTTCTTCTAGGTTGGAAGATCTTGATGTTGCTCTTGGTTGCTTTGGGATCTCCTCTTGAACTTTTGTTGATTGTAGCTCTGGAGCACACGAATCTCTCTTTGATTTCACTCCTTTGAATCTCTTTTCTTGACTCAAATGATTTTTCCAATAAAGCTCTGTTTTTTCCTCTTTCTCTTCTTTTTCTTTGAAATAAATTTCTCTCTATTTTCTCTCTTTGATTTGAAAACAGCTTCTCTATTTATAGATTCTGCAAGAATATATCCGTTAGAAATACAGAAATATAGCCGTTATTCAAAAATCTTACCGTTGGGGCTGACGTGTCGTCATAAAAAATTGCGCCCAGAATTTCGTGGAGTCGACTCGAGCACTGTGGGAGTCGGCTCGAAGTCGATTACTAAAAATAGAAACATTTTAAACGTTAGAGGGTCGACTCGCGAAAAACCAAAGTGTCGGCTCCCGACAGTCGGGGGTCGACTCGAAGAAAATGGGGAGTCGATTCGAGAAGCGCTCAAAAAACATGCTTTCTGTTGTTTGAGCGGAGTCGGCTCGCACAGTCCGGAGTCGGCTCGCACAGAGTCAGGGGTCGACTCTTGAAATCCAAGGGTCAACTCGAGAAAATAGAAAACTCTGTTACTTACTGGAGTCGACTCTGAAACTCTAGAGTCGGCTCCGGAACGTATCAAAAATCAGAAATTTTTCTAATTGACTTTGAAATTCGTCCCAGAATAATTTTAAATGAATTTTGACTTGAATACAATAAATATGACATTAAGCATGAATTCAAGACATGTTTCAAGAAATTATTGATTGAAATATGACATGTAAAAATTCCTTTTTGAAATCTTAAATATAGAGCTTGAACCTTCTTTTTCAAATTGATTCAAAACTCAATGAATTTAAACATTGAGAGTCCATTGCTTTCATTTTAAATAAGCTCAAGGTTTTTGATAAATAAACTCATTATTTCCTTTAAAATACTTATGGCTTTTGAAAATCATCAAAATCAATAAAGTTGGGGTAATTACAATCTTCCAAATTTCTCAACAATCTCCCCCTTTTGATGATGACAAAAACATTGAGTATATGCAAGTTTGTATTGAAAAATTTTCCGATACCAAAATCAATTTTTATGTTCATTGAGAGGCTCCCCCTAAATGAGGTAGCTCCCCCTATGAAACTCAATTTTATAATTCATTCAAAATTTTCAATTTTTAAGTTCAAGCAAATACTTTTTCCCTTTTCAAATTTTAAGCATAATGATAACTTGGTTATCTCTCCCTTTTACTTAGATTAACTCTCCCTCTTTAATATTCAAATTATCTCTCCCACTTTCAAATTTAAAATTTGATTGCATTGAAAGCATATATGATTACGATTAAATAAAATCTCTCCCCCTTTTTTGTAATCAACAAAAAGGTTAGGATAAAGTCATTGCATCAAGAATGTATTAAGGATTTTCAAGTTTTCCATATAATCATTAAACTTCTCAACCATTTAAATTATCAATTGAGGATAATCATTCAAGACATTCAAAGATACTTACAATTGAAATGTACATAAGTAATGCATCAAACTTTCTCATTACTTCAAAATGATATTACATGAAAATGTAAACATACTCATTACATTGAAGTAAACTTGACTTCATTACATCAAAATGAGATTACTCAGTACATTGAAATGAGATTACATTAAAAATATCAAAAGTTTCTTCTTGTAATCCTATTCAAGTGATCAACTATCTGCTTCATTCCTTCACATTGTAGTTTAACATAATCTTTAAGCTTATTATCTACAAAAGTACAAGCAGACAAAATCTTATCCTGAAGCTCGGCGTTGCACTGGGAATAGGTCTCTGAGTCACCACAGATATCCTTAAGCTCTCCAAAAATATTCTTCAAGTCTTCACTTAAGGAGCTGGTGGATGAACTAAGAGTAGATTCAATAGATGCAACCCGATCACTAAGTGAATACAAAGCTTCTTTCGAATTCATAAACTTTTCATCAAATTCATTTTTCAACCTATTTTCATGCTCACTCATCTCAGATTTGAATAAGGATCTAAGCTGATCTAACTGAACATCAGAAAAGCTAGCAGATGATAAAGTAGATGTCTGAGCTGGAGCAGAAACAGGAACAGAACAGGGGCTGGAACAGAATCTGGAACAGAAGAGCTCTGAGGAGGCTCAGGTAAAGAATGTCTCACAGATGGTCTGGGGGCCTCAGCATCCATAGCTCTGTCCTCTGCAATATTCTTCCTCTCCCATCTTCCATTCCTCTTAACAAAACCCATTCGATGAATAGTAGCCAAAGTGTAATAATCAGTATGCCTTAATTCCTTCTTTGGCTCACTCTCACCAAATGCAATCCCTTGGCTTTGAAATAACTTCGTTAGAACCATGCCATAGGGCAAACTTGACTTCTTCTTCCCTCACAATCAGCCATGTACCAAATGATCATCCGAGGCAAATTAATAGGCTTCCCAGAAAAACAGCATCCATAATAAAAATGTCTCTCTCAGATACATAATCAAATCTGCCAGTCTTGGAAAACAATACCCTACTGCAGATATTGTGAAGTAACCTCAGCTCCAAAGGTAATTGGCTTGCAAAACTTCTTCAAATCCCTCAAAATTTCTATTCAATAATCTTGTGAGGGCTGGCGATCTATCCTTGGGGCATAAGTGGATGGTCCAGACAGGGGTAAATTTAACAGTCTAGATAGAATAGTGGCAGTGATATTCAGTCCAATGCCTCTCACTACGCTCACTAAACCATCATCACCTCTAGTCAAATTTTTGTAAAACTCCTTAACTAGTGCAGGATACGTGGGACAATCCAGTGAACACATTTTCTCAAGTCCCATCTCAATCAATGTCTACCTATTATAAAACCTTCATTCTCAAATAACTCAAAATCAACTTTTCTACCTATTGTAACAACTCTACTGGCAAGGTGATCTACCTGAAGAGTGGTAGCTGGAACAGGAGAACCACTCGGAGAAGATGTAGAAGATGAATCCGAGATGGCTCGCGGACGGGTCGTCGAATGGTCCATTTCCTCTTCAATCCGGCGCCACTACTGCTAGCTCCACGGGTTTTGGGTGCCATAGATCTAAATGGAGTGAGTAATCAGAGGTTTTTGAGGTTTTGGAGGGTTGGGGAAAACTTTGGAAAGGATTTGGAATGATTAGAAATGATTGGAATGTCCGTTGGGTCGACTCGTGCCCTAGATAATCAACCTGGGACCACGTCGAGTTGACTCGCGCAAAGCGTGGAGTCGGCTCCCAAGTAGTCACAGAGCACGAACCCGAAATCGAGTCGACTCGCGCAGAGCGGGGGTCGGCTCCCGAGTTTCAACAGAAACAGGGGTCGACTCCGATACTGTCCGAGTCGGCTCCGAGACCATTTCAGAGAAAAAAAAGATAAAGATTCAGAGAATCTGAAATGTGTCCGGAATTTGATCTTTGAGTATGATTAAAAATCATGGATTTTGAGAGATCAAATTGATATGAGTTCTAGATAAAATTTCCTTAAGATTTTGAGAAATTGAAAGAACTCTAGATACATTTCCTTAGGGGTTTCAAAATCTATTCCAAAGGATCACAAATCCCTATTCTCCTCTAAGATAACAAAATCTTTCTTCGCTTAAAGGTTTTGTAAAAATATCAGCTTAATT